>QTSX02005865.1:99066-169157 GCA_014839935.2 Entomophthora muscae
AACTTGAACTTTGCAAAGTGTCTATGAGTTCCCGCATTTTTAAAAATTCAAATAAATTGTGAGAGAGGGGGGCTAAACTAACTAAGTTCGGCTCCCATCCTGGCAAGACAAACCACTAGGATGCCGCCCAGTGAAGGACTGGAACAGCCGCTCAAAGAGGAGACCACAGGGAGGACTCAGGAGACAACCAAGGGAAATAAGCATTCAGTGCCATCAATGTCAACCCAGTGAGCAGCCAGGGGGTACAAGTGGGGGTGGACGGAAGGATTGCAGAAGCCCACAGAGGTATTGAGTCACTCTTCTCTGAGCTGGGGGGAGGGGGCATTGGCACCTTCTTGCCCACAGGGGCGGGAGGAGCATAGTCAACTCCCTCCAAATCCAGATTGTCACAGGTCAAATTCTTCACCACAGCCTCCCCAGAATAGAGGAGGCTACCAGGCAAGCTCAGGAGGCTGGAGGGGGCCGCACTTGCAAGACGCGCTGAAGAAGAGAGCTTAGACCACAGGTCTGGTGAGGTGGACCACAAGAGGAGCAAAAAGGGACCCAAGGAAAATACAACAAATCTTAGGGCTGCAAGTATCATAGCTGAAAACTGCACAAAATTTGGAGGAGATTGAGGTAGTTTCCAGAATTGCAAGCAATAAAATTTGGGGTCACAAGGGTAATCACTGGCAAAAGGGGGACAAGAGGAGCAGCAAAGATGGGTTGGAGGACTTGGTGTTGCACTCGGGTGTCTTTAAATAGCTCAGAAGCAAAAGCGGGCTCAAAATCTAAGTGTTTTAAAGGAAAAATCAAAATAAAGTAGGTATTTATATTGAAATTGACTAAAAATTTAGACTCAAGCATAAATATCTTCAAAGCAAAAGCAAAACCAAACACACTATATGCTGAAGCCAACGTTAATGGTTCCAGAAGAGAGCCCAAGTTTGAAACAGGGGGGGTAAGGTAAGCAGTAAACCAAATACTAACACTTCAAAATTCTAGGTAATGGAACTCCAGCAGAGGTCCAACCAGGCAGTAAATTTTTAAAATTTCAGTGTTTAAAACCCAAAACTTTTAATAATTGTGAATTGACAAGCAGGGGACTCAAAGTTCCCTGGCCTTGTTAAAAGGGGTGGGATTGGCAGAATTTGGTCACATGGCTTCTAATGTAGTATTTGATTGGGCAGAGGAGAATTTTTGCTGGCCAAGGCCAGGGGGACTGGAGGGTTCCAGTATAATTTCCGCAACTCCTTCTGATTGGCTGGAAGGTAATGCAAGCATTTCAGATCTAGTTGACTTTGTAGTTGCTGATGTGGCCCCATTTGATTGGGTGTTCCTGATTGTCTTTAAAAGCAGACAATACCATGCCAATAGATAGTCCAAATTAACTAGTGTTTCTTCCCAAGCTGGAGCAACCAGAGCTGGGAGTCCTGCAGGATATGCCAACACAAATCTTTCATCCACTGTGTGAGCTAAATCATTGAGGGAATTTAGTGGTTTTGCTGGGCTTTGTGCAGTCTTTTTTTTGCAACAAGGAAATATTGTCCTATCCAAAGCCAGGGGGGCAGTGAATTTACATAAATACTCAAAAAATCAATTTAATTAAAAAAAGGCTATCCTGCAAAAGTGATTTGAAATTTGGACCAAGTATTTGACAATCCTGCATTTTTACGTTCAGGTTCTGAATTTACAGTATGACTTTGAACCCTCCTTTCACAAGTGACAGTTGCCTGTTATTAATTCACAAGATGGAATTTTATTCCTGGGATTCAACCCCTGCAGGCCGCCAGCCCACATTTTTTGGGCTCAAACCAAGGGTAGATTTGACTTTAGAGAAACCTTTGCTCCCAAATAATAAGGTGCAAATTATATGCGCATCATGCATGTTTATGGGCCTCTCTGTCTTATCTAATAGAAGCACTCACAAGGAAAATTTCTATGACCAACTGGTTCTCACCAATAGAGTGTTGCACAAATTACCTCAAAAAAGGCTCTTCAGATGATGACAGATCATATGTCTCAAAAAAAACCAAGATTCTCTTCCTGAGCCCAGACAATGATAAACCAACAATTTCTGATGTCACAGAAGATTTCCAAACCCTAGTAAATGCTACCACCTGGCCCAAAGGATTTTGAAAAACTTTCCCACAACAGATGGGCATTCTTATACTCTGGGGTCACCAGAAAGTTGCCCATTGTCATTTTACAATAAAGTGTTACAGTAGTTTTCAAACCTGTTGAGATAAACATATATTATTCAGTTTAGAACACATGAACTCAGTCTAAAAACAAAATCAAAGTGGATCCAAATCTATTGTAATTAAATATAAATTCCTTGATTTTTGGTTTTTTTTTAGACTGAGTTCAAGCATTCTAAACTGAGTAATATACATTTATATCAACAGGTTTGAAAACTAATGTATTACCATCTGGTTTTTTTGTGTCATCCCATACCTAATCCTAGTACTTTTTCATTTACAGATCAAATTCTCTAACTCTGCCCCTTCTATCAGTCAACCCTAAGAAACCACAGACAAGCTGCCCAAGTTATACTGTCCCCCAGGAGCATCTTACAACCTGGTACATTTCACAGAATATCCTCCCAATCCTGCCTATTCAGAGTTCACCTTAAAAGGAATTCTAATCTACAACCCCAAAGCTAGAACCCAAAAGCCTGAACACATTGGATGTGAAGGCACCTGGCATATTAAGCAGCCATTACTATTCCAGGACAAATACAACTATCTTCCTGCCTACTTAGTGCCCATGACATCCCCTAACACCACAGCCCAACTGCTCACAAGAAACTGTAGTTGCTAATGAATTGACCTCAACTCAGCTATCTGGTGTTCCCTACATAACTCTCACTGGACTAGTTGATTCTATGGTGCCCTTTAATAAGCCTTGGGCCCTGCTCAGAAAATTTTCTCCTATATTGTAAAGTTAGCTCCCATCCTGTGGTGGGCCCTTCCCACAGGGCCCGTGGGCTGTCTGCCCACAAGTTCTCCTGAACCTGCTGCATGTTGGCTTCCTGACACTGTAATAGTGGAGGAACTTCAAAATTATGAAATATTGAGAGAATGGGGAATGTAAAGCCAAATGCTAAAAACATAGTGGTAAAAGGGGTGATTAAGGGGCTTGTGGCCCCTGTAGTGAGCACATTATTTGTGTTCTGAGGCGCGGCACAGACACAACAGGAAATCCTAACCTTATAATTGGATTTTTACTAAGCCTTGGGTTAGTTGATAGGGAAGGTGAAGCAACTACCTTGTGGCACTGAATAGTAAATCTCTGCTAGTTGCGGCTAGAGAGAGATGCCAAAGTACCAGAAGACACAAAGTCAAAAATGTGAATAGAAGTTAATTTTTATTGGTGATAGCAAAATATAATATATATCATTTGATCTTACCAAAAAAACAATACAAAGACAGTGGTATCACTTGCCACAGGTATGACTGGGGAAAGTGAGTTGCGCAGGACAAGGAAGACAAACAGCTGTATTTCCATCTTTGGAAATCAACTCATTTTGAGGGGCAAAGGCAAAAGCAAGAGATTTGTCTTTTAAAGAACCCACTAAAGGCAAAATTAAAAGAGTGTGAATATGGGCATTCACAACATTTGTAAGTGATAAACTCCAAGTAAAGATACAGACAAAGTGTAAGCTGTAAAAATGAGAGCAAAAAATACAAAAGCTAATTAGTGAGAAATTGAAATTGTATTTTGAAAATGGAGTACTTGACAAATTGGCTTGAAATACTCCTCAATTTCAGGTGATGAAACCGTGAACAACAGTGTGGTGGCTGCAGATAACGCCAAATCAATTCTGCGCGTTATAATGGTGCGCACAAGGACGTACATAAACAGGAATTTAATTTCCATGAGTTTTACTTACCAGAAATAAATAAAATTGACAACTTTAGAGATAGTATGGGTTTTATTCAACTACTAAGGTAGTTTTGAGTTACAACCCAGCTCATATAGGTGGGATGAGAATGCTGACATCAGCAGGGTGAATTCTGACAACTAACCCTTTAGATGTGGTAAAAAGTTCTGACATCATAAATCGATTTTTGGGCTGTAAACACCAAATTACCTGGTTTTGGGGGGTTTGGGCCTTAAACAGCAGGGTTTTAGGCCCCATTTGGATGTGCGCCTGCTTGGCTACCACCCACTTCCTTTCAATAGCTTGATTCAGGGCTGTGTAGTTCTTCATTTGAATTTTCTTGATAGAAGCTCCTTCTCTGTTGAGCTTTCTTGGGACAAACAATGATGATCAAGATGTCTTTATCCATGAGAGACACCTTCTGGGACCCCAAGATTAGAGAAAAGGAAAAAAACTCCTCTTGATGCACCTGGATTGAGAAGATCTATGCCATCTAATCTACATGCCAAGAAAACCTGAAATTAGCAGTATATACATATAAAGCCTTAACAGATTGAAAACAAACCCCTGGCCAGCCCTTGCAAGTTGGAGATAAAGTCTACCTAGACTCCTGAATTATACCCTTGTAAGTGCCTTGTAGAAAACTAGCTCACCAGAGAAGTGGCCCACACAAGATCATCAAACTAATTAGAGAGGTTGCCTTCAAGTTAGAACTGTCACTCACCTGGAAAATCCACAGTGTATTTCACCACTCCCTATTGTTCAAAAAAGATGGAACCTCACTCTCTCACCAAAAGCTCAAGATAGCACTACCACCATATCCAAACATGGCTGTCTGAAAAATATAAGGTATAGTATGTGCATTGCAATCAAACCCACCATTACCACATCAATTGAAAAGGTTACTCTATGGAGAAAAGCACATGGAAACCTCTAAACAACCTAGCCAACAATACCTAAGCAAGAAGGCCCAGGAGGGAGAGCCTTTGGGGGAAGAAGGAAATAGTGTCAGGAATAACATTTTCTCTCCTCTCAAAACACAAGTTTGGGAATTTTTTGATCCCTGGTCCAGTCCTCCTGCAGGCTGCCATTCCTGAGGGCCAGGGGGCTGCATGCCTGCATTTTTTGGATTGAATCATATCTCTATATTAAACCGCAGATGCCAATAAAGATGAGAACACCAGCACAAATTTGCCAATGGTGGCACCTGTCAAAGGAGATAACCAATTGCCTAATAGAGGTGAACAAGCCATCATGATTGGCCTGTTGAGCCTGATGTCTTCCCTGGTATTCAACAAACCCCTCTGAAGGAAGCGCAGACCAGCAGGCCATCCCCAAGAATATCACTCCAGAACAGAAGGATTGTGCTATCCTTCTTGGAGATTCAATCAATAAGCGCCCCCCTGCGCCAGTACCATTTCATCAACCCAAAACCTGGGCCACATGTCTGTCTAAATTCCCATTTACCAATCAACTGAATCCTGTCCATTAGAATTAAAGAAAAAAAAGAAAAAAACCCCAAACCCCCCCGGAAAAAAAAAAAAAAAAAGGGGAGAAGGGGGGAAAAAAGGGGCCCAAAAAGAGGCCGCTAGGGAGGTAAAGGAGACTAGAGGGATTGTCAACCACAAGACAAGCATAAGAGGAGATTCAAGACCATAAATCAGGGTAAGTTGTCCAAAGAAGCAACAAAAAGGGGGCCAGGAAAAGCACCACAAATTTTAAAACAGGGAGGATCATAATTGCAAACTTCAAGAAATTTGGAGTCTAGGAGTGCAAATTTTGGGCCTCAAAGTTATAAAAATTATTGAAAAATGGGCAGCCACAAGAAAAAACCAAGCAGGAATAGGCAAGATACTCACAGTGGAGTTGGGGAAGGTCTCAGATAGCTTGGCTGTTATCAAGAGCAAAAGTGGGTTCAGATTCAAGGAAATACAAGGAAAGTGTCAAAATAAAAGTAATATTTATATTGATTTTATTTTTAGGGTTGAACCAGGTTTTTGAAAGTGTAAGTGTAGTTATACAGCAACTATGCTTTAACACTGTTCCTAGGGGTTTCAAAAAGGCAGCTGGGTTCAGAAGAGACCAGAATAAGGTAAACTTTAATGTGGAAACAACTAACACCTTGTTAATGATTAAGGGAAACTCAAAAACAGAGTTTCAAAATTAAAAATAACAAAGTTTAAGCAACTGATTCCAGATTTTAATGTTATTAGAAAATTGACAAGCAGGGGACTGAAAGTCCCCTTGCTTTTTTAAAAGGGGTGAGTTGCTAAAGATTGATCACATGACCACTTGACTTGCATCCAATTGACTGGAGGTGAAATTTTGCTGGCCAAGGCCAGGGGTACTGGAAGGTTTCAAGCTAATTTATGTAGCTCCACCTGATTGGCTAGAGGCTATCCCAGGCATTTGATATTCCTTTGACTTTCTGTGCATCAATGTGGCGTTGTTTGATTGGCTGTTTCTGATTGTTTTCAAAAGTGGGCAACACCATGCCAACAAGTAATCCAAATTAATCAGTGTTTCTTCCCAGGGTGGGATAACCAGAGCCGGAGGGTCTGCAGGATAGGGCAAGTGCCTTAAAGTCAAAGCGTGGAAATCAAAATCTCCAAATTGATGGATTTTTTGATCTCTGCACTTTTTTCAATAAAAGATTTTTTCAAAAAATTTAATATTTTTCTTAAATTTGACTTTTCTAAATGTTTAACTAGAAGCTAAAATCAAAAAACCAAGTTTGAAGTGCCCAAATTGATGCAATTTAAAACACAACTTAAATTAATTTGGCTTTTAAAATAGATATTATTCATCCTTTTGAATATGGAGGACAAAATCAAAAGTTCAAAAATAGAAGTCTGGTAGTCTCTTCAATTTAATATTTGAGGCCCCAAAATTAAAAAAATTAAAATATCACTTAATGTTGATTCTATCACTATGTAAATGGTCTGAAAAGCTTCAAAACATATCATACTCAACCAAATAAGCTAAAACCTATCATAAAGGTTCACAATCACTTGTAAATCATTTGATTATAATTTTAGTGATTTTTATTAAGTAAAAGATAGAGTGATGAATGAAACAAACATTATATGATCACTTAGTAATTTACTGGGTGTAGTGATAGAGTGCGCAAATTGAAAATGCTTCAAATCAAAATTCATAATACACTGATTTAGTGCTCACCAATATATTTTAAATTATTATTGGTATTTAATATTTTATTAACTAAGCTCCAATAGGTGTTTATAATTGAAAGTGTGGAAATCAAAAGTTCTTTTAAACCAAACCAAAGCTCTACTTTACAAAGCCCATAATAATTTAACCAATGTAATTTTCAAGCTTAAAATCAGCGTTTTAAAGGTTAAAGACTTGCTTTAAAACATAGTAGAGCTTCAGGCATTTTGGATTAGCTTAAATTAGCCTTTTAAAAGGTTTAGTAAAAACTTCTTATTTTAGCAGTTTTCAGAAAAATGTTAAATTAATTTAATATGTTGCTATGTTTCCTTATGTTTTTAGTGAGTGTCAATATTGAAGTGCCAAAATTGAAACTCTCTAATTGTCTGATCAAAACCCCCTTTTTTGCTCCTTTCAAAAGCACCATAAAGTTAACTTCTCAATTAAAATATTTATTAAAACTAACAAAATATAGTAAACAGCACTCTGAATTTCAGATTCTGTTAAAATAATGATAGCTTTAATAATAATTTATATTCTTTTTACTAACCAAAAAATACTAACTTTGAGTCATTTAGACGCCTCCCAAGTCAACTCCCATCAACCTAAAGAAGGCCACCCCTTCCAGAACTAATAAGCCTGGCCCCAAGACCAACAAGAAGATCACCAAGAAGGCCGCCAAGAAGACCCCTGAGCCCTCCCCCTCTCCAGAAGAGGAGCCTTCTGAAGAGGAACCTACCCCAAGCCCCTCCAAGAGCCCAACTGGGCACAAGTTTGTCCACAGTCAGGCAGATGAAGAGGAGACGCCCCCTCACATCTCAGAAGAAGAACATGAAGACCTGTACAACTCTGGAGATGCTACATCAACTGAGGATGGCCTTGAGACCTGGGATATTCTTAAAGTCCAAAATATTTGCAACTATGAAGAGGAGTTCCAACTGCCAGATGTCCTGCCCATCTCCTTCCCAATAATGTCCTGCAAGGGCAATTTTGGGTTCTACCATGATGGTTTTATGTTTAAGTGTAATGATGAGCAGAAGCATGTGGTGCTTCATCATTACAAGTGTGAGGGGCCTGCCTGCCCCGCCCACCTGACTTTAACTGGGTTCACCCAGTTTAAGAAGCTGAACAATCAGCACACTTGTCTGGAACTGACTGGGGTCTATCAGCGCCTAATAAAGTGGTACCTGCGCCAGAGGCAGCCTTTCAACAGGGGCCTTACCTCCCAGGAGATAGTCACTAGGGCTATTTACAACTTGACAAGTTTTTAAAAGATATCTGTTGGTACTTTTGGATCTCTTCAAAAATATGTGAGTGATAATTGCCGGAAGTCTGACAATGTGGGCAGAAGTGCTACCTCCCTCCTGGTACTGGATATACCCAATGAGCTCAGAGTCACCTCCAAGAATGAATAGTTTCTCCTTCATGACAATGATCCTGATGAGAATAAAAGAACCATCTGCTATACCACCCAGGAAAACCTTAAAATATTGATGGCAGCCAATATCTGGTTGGCTGATGGGACCTTCTCATCATACCCCAAGATTTTTTCCCAGCTTTGGTTAATCCATTAATAGTATGGCAATAAAGTTTTACCAATGATTTACTTTCTAATGTTGGGACAAAATGAAGATGACTATACTCATGCCTTGGAGATTCTAAAGGGGAAATTGGATCTCTTTCCCCCTAAAGATACCCTCACTTCTACCCCCAAGAGGAAGAAATCTAAAACCCCAAGCCAACCTGATGATGAGGAAACATCAGAGCCTTATCATACCCACCTCCTTGTTGACTTTGAGCCTGCTCAAGCCAACGCCTTCAAAAAGTTATTTAAGAGCAAGCCTCATGGCTGCTTCTTTCACTTCCGACAATGCCTCAGAAGAAAGCTGCAGAGCTTTACTGAGCTCAACAGACTGGTCACTAGATCAACCTCCCAGGAGCCCAAGGTGGCCTTCAACTCCTTTTCAGCCAATGCCTTGGTGAGAAAAGAGAACTCCAGCAAGATATATGGGGCCTTTAAGAAGACAAAGTATATGGAGGACAATACAGCTATCTTTGCTCCATTTGTTGATTACTTTGAACGCCAATGGATTGGAAAACTTGAGACCAGATGCCATGGTAGAAAGGAAAACAAGATTGAATGGAACCAGTTCAAATTTTTTAAGAATAAGACCATGAAGACTACTTCCTCCCTGGAAAGCTGGCACAATAAGTTTTCCAACTGTGCTGGGGTGAAGAAACCCAAGTTCAATGTCCTGATCAACAAACTCAAAGTTGAACAGGCAACAAAAGAAACTCTTTACCAGGAGTTTTTAGATGAATATCAAAGTGTTTCCCAGAGCAGCAAGGATCTCAACAGCTTTGAGATATTCAAAAAAACTCCCTTCTTCCATAAAACTCCTCCAACTGGCTTACTCATCTTGAGAATATTGCAAAAGTTCTCTAATATTCCAAATTAAATCTTGCATTGCTTTTGCTTTCTTTTAATTTTATGTTGTCACAATAAAACATTTTACTATACAAATACATTTTTAAGTATTTTTTGTGTAGCTTTTTTATTTTATATTTAATTGAATGTACTTACATATAAATTCTAGTCTAATTTTGATTTTAAAAGTAAAAAAGTTTCTTTAAAGAACAGCTAATTTAGGAATTTTTTTATTATCTAGCATATAGTTTTCAAGAAGAAATGAACTCCTTGGGTTCTCTTTAGTCTAGAAAAAATTTTAAAATATATATTTTTATTTTAAGAACTGTATTTTATCTGGCTTCAAATTTAACTCCTGGAAAATTGATTTTTGCACTTCAATCTTTGATATTTTTGATTTCTTCACCCTACATAGTGTTTCAATTTTTGCATTTTTTGGGGGTCCCATTTTTGATTTCTTCACTTTTGACCCTAGGAACTTTGACCTTAGGCACTTGCCTGCAGGATAAGCTAGAAAAAATCTCTCATCTACAGTGTGTGCCAAACCTCCTAAGGAATTAAACAGCTTGGCTGGTATTTTGGGGCTTTTCTTGGTGCAGCAAAGAAAAATGGTGTAATCCAAAGCCAAAGGGGGCAGTGAATTTACAGTATGAACCATTAGACCATGTACCAGACTTTATTATTATTTTTGAATGAAGGTATTGATATATTGGTTTTTTCAATTATTACCATATTTTATCTTAGTAATCTGTCAGTTCAACACTAATCCTTATGGCCTGCTTGCCCCACTGCCTGTAAGTTTTTGTCCTACAGGTGCTCCTTTTGATCCTGTTCACTTCAAAGAGTACCTATTAAAACCTGAATATCAATAATACAAGACTAAGAATATATTGGCAAGTGACTCCCTGTTACACACTAAAGAATTGAGTAGATTCAGCAGAATAGGCCCTTAGTTCATCACTGAACCCCAATTGTTTTAAGATACATATAACTTCCTCCCTGCTTACCAACCAAATGTGGAGCTGTCTCTAACCCCCAAACTAATGCCCATGTCTGCCTCTGATCTTCCCCTATACAATTTCAATAAGCTGTTTTTAATAGTCTACATTACTCTCTCAGGTATCAGGGCCTAAGGGCTTCCAACTCTGATACATTTAAACTATAGTCTAAGTGAAGTACTTTATTTATTATTCAGAATAAGAATATCACAATGGGGAAAAAGGGAACTAGATTATGTTTATGCCATTTGCATTGTTCTTTGAGATTCTTCCAGATTATATCTGAAGGTCCTTGTATCTCTATCTGGGGGGCATGCTAAAAGCAAGACATCAGCTGGCTAATTATAATTGTATTCCTTTGGCCTGATTTGAACTTTGCGCTTTGCCTCATTTGATCATCTAAAAATACTTTGGCAGGATTTTCCTCATCTGGGGCTTTCATTTGAGCGTAAGAACGTCCAAAACTAATAACTGAAAGCTGAGATATGATAGTATTTGCCTGCTCACTAATTGTTGCTTGTCTTGATTTGAAATCCAACCTTGTGACCATTTTGGGATATTTTGACAGGCTTTTTGAACTTGGCTCTTTAAATTGCCATAACTTTTTATCTAGGTTACCTAAAGAGATCATCAAGATGGCTTTCTAATGGCAAGAGGTAGCTTTATTGATCCAAGCTTTTAAAATGTGACTTTTTAAAGCTACCATGTCATGGCCTGCCATGATACTATCCCCTTCCAATGAAGGCCTTTGTGCTAATAAGGCCAACACAAACCCATACATTAAATATTTTTTATTCATACTTAAAACTTATTGAATACCAGGGCAAAGTAGGATTTTTTATTTATCTTGGGCTTTCCTCTATATTTCTGGCCTATCTTATTGTTGTTCTCCTGAATGATATATGTGACTACAGGCTTAAGGTTCTTTGAGCAGGTCTCAGTCTCAGTTGCAGTATCTTATTGGGTTCCTGAGGTTGAAGTTTTAATGAAGTCAGTATTCTTATTCATTACCAATTCTCTAGTTTGCTCTTTAAGTTTGGGAATCTGACAATGTAAATTTTAGTTGTGGTTGCTTCTCTTGTCCATAGCTTCCCTGTGAATAAAACATCAGTTAACTTCTTAGAGGTTTAAGAAATTTTGGTCTTCCAGTCTGAATTGATCATGGCATTCAGGCTTAGGTTATTGGTTGGAGTTTCATCATCAATCACCATATTAGTGTAAGGAATATTACAGGAAATCTTAGGTGAGCTAGATGTTGACTCATGTTTGGTTCTGGTGGGTTTTTTATCTATCAGTCTGTAGGTATCAAGAGGTTCTTCTTTTCACAATGAACATATGGGTCATGATTTTTCTTGTTATGCCTAAGTGCCAGATTGATTATTTTATGACTTAATCACATTATTCATATTCAAATTATTTATAAAAGCTTAAAATATAATCAATCCCAAATTTTTAATTGATCTTGGGCTTAGATGAATTTTTTTGAAAAATAATTCATCAATTTTAGAACTGAAAATTGCAACTTATAATATTACTGAAAATATCTTAAGTGCTACTACAAACTACAAACCAAAAATATTTATGATGAGTTGCATGGGAGAGTAATTGAAGCCTCAAGGCTATAAATACTATTACCTTATCTTTGGCTCATCATAAATATTCTTAGTTTGTTTCAGAAAAAAGTTGTTGTTTTTGAAAGACTAATAACTCTATTTCAAATACAGTAGTTTTAAAAGCTATGGCAACAACCAAAAATACCTCAGATTTAAACAAAATGATTTCAGATTTGAACAAAATCCAAGTTGTGCGAGATTCAGGATTCAATTAATTTATAAAATTTCAGTTAATAAATGAACTGTCAAACAAAAAATAAAATTTCACTAGCTCATTAACCAAAATTATATCAAACCTCAAGCAGTGTAGTTCAAATCACAAACAAAATGAACTGACGCAACAAGTGAAATGGATGGATGCAGTTCTGGAGTATATTATAATCCAATCAGGATTCATATGAGGCACCAACAAAAGGACTAAAATGAAACAAAATTTGAGCAATCTAGAAGTGAGATTCCACAAGCACAAAACAAAATGAACTCACACAAGATGTGTAGTATGAGCAGCCTAAAATAGAAAAATAACAGTTTAACAGCCAATCAACAGCTATCCAATTTAGGAACAAAGGCATTTTACTCATTTTTATGGCTCCAGATTTTTATGGAATGGTTTTGAAAACCTTTCAAATATGGGCTCTGAGCTTACAATAAAATTAAATCATTAAATTTTAAAATTTCTACTTTTAGTGATTTTATCCTAGGTTTTTTATAATGGTTTTTACTAGCAATATCTTTGACGGCACAAGCAGTCAAGCCAGCTTCAATGGAGGCAAGGCTCAGAACATGGAGGCACCTGTTTACACCCAAGACTTTGAGGCAGGTAACAAGGAAGCTGACCTGTACCTGACCACCAACCCCTATGGCTTTGACTTGCTCAGTAGTCACATAGTGTCTAGCTCTTCCCCTGCTCCTGTACCCACCCCCACACAAGCTGCCCACCAACCAACCAATTAGGATGGCAACTTTGATTTGGAACAACTTCCTGCCACCAGCCAACCTGCCCCCTACAGCCAATCAGGCTTCAGCTCCCGCGGCCCTGCGCCCCAAGCAACAAATCATCACCGCCCAAATTCTTCAGGAAATTGTGGCACTGAACCTGCAGGGTCTGTCCTGGGATCAGATAGCCAGCCAATTACAATTCACCCAGGCTACTGTCATGCAGGAATTTAACAACCTGATGAACAGAGGGAATCTGATTGGGACGGCCAAGAAGCCCAAGAAGGCCCCCAAGTCACAAATATCTGAGGCATACCCAATAATGCTTGACCTCCTCCAGTGGGATCCCAAGCTTCCATTGACCTGGTTCTGGAAGCAACTTGCGCACCATAGCATTTGGGTGTCTGAGCGCATGGTGCAGCTCTGGATGTATGGTAAGGTGGCTTTCATACAGGTTCTTACCAATTTTGCCGGCAACCAATGGGATGGTGATGATGATTTCCTGTATGACACTGCCATCAAATCAACCCTGGTCTGATGCCTGACTAGTCTAACTGATGATGTCATGTTCATCTCCTATTACAAGCTATCAATAGCTTTTGATGATTTTGGCAAGTAAGGAAGAGCTGCCACTCAAAAAGGAAGGAAGAAGGGCAAGAAGAGGATGTTTATTGGTGCATTTCTGGCTGTTTCAGCCAAGGGTTTTATCTAATATCAAACAAACCCAGATTTCATTGATGGCTACTCATACAGCCACATCCTTAGTGGATTAATTGACTCCTGGGATGGCTCAAATTCCAAGTACCGGGTTTTCTTGAGCCACCAGATGGAGGGTAGCTCCACTGCCCTTGAGGCCATCCAGGGACGCGGGCACCAGGCCTCAGTCTACCCTGCCAGCCATGCAGACGTCCATCTGGCTGATGTTGTCTTCTTCAACATGGGATCCACATTACAGGAGCACCGCCCTCAGGCTTTCAACAACCTCTATCTTGGGGTCTTTGACCACAATTTTCTCTTTGGCTGCCAGATGGTGGCTGACTTATTTGCGCAAATGGTTTTCCATGTGAACATGAGCAACCAATCACGTAAGGATAAGCGCCTTCCACCTTGGGCCACTACCACCTACCAGCCCATCCAGCCAATGACTGATGAGGAATACGACAAGTGTTATATGGCAGCCATCACACAAAATCTTCCTGCCTCCACCCCCGCCACCAACACCCCTCACCCTCAAGCCCAACCCACCCTATCCCAGACCCCCCAGGCCAGCACCGCCTCTACGTCTTCCTTCCTGCGCTATTCTGCCTCCTAGGCATTGCTCTCTCCCGCCCCAATAAACCCCTGTCACCAAACATTTTCTATTTATATTATCTTTTTTTGAATTTCAATTGTTCATGTTCTCTTTGTTTATAGTTGGTTTTATTCTTTATGTTCAGCTTATTTCTATAAAATCATATATTTACTATGTCATGTATCTAGATCCAGAACACAGTTATTTTTAGCACTTAAACACACCCCTTGTGAAAATATTAACAACAATTTGGTGATCAGCTAAATTTGAATTAGAAAATTATAGTGTTAACTGTTTTTAGATAAAGTTGTTACTGATCTAAATTCAAAACCTTAATGATAAACTTTAAGCCAATCAGGAACCAAGTGATAAAGTGATTGTTGTGACATAAAGAGTCATTCAATAATTCTTTGGTGTATGTGCGCTAATTAATATGATTGGCTGGATGTTTTGCCATTGTACGCCATTGCTGCTGTGGCAAGTTGTTGATGGACTAGTGCTAACCCAGCAGCTGATTGGGCACTAGTCCATCAACAACTTGCCACAGAAGCAATGGCGTACAATGTAAAAACATTCAGCCAATCATATTAATTAGTGCACATGCACCAAAGAATTATTGAATGACTCTTTATGTCACAACAATCACTTTATCACTTGGCTCCTGATTGGCTTAAAGTTTACCATTAAGGTTTTGAATTTGGATCAGTAACAACTTTATCTAAAAACAGTTAACACTATAATTTTCTAATTCAAATTTAGCTGATCACCAAACTGTTGTTAATATTTTTGCAAGGGGCTATGTCAAGCGCCAAAAATAATATGGTAATCAAGGAAACAATGCCAACACAAAGCAAACAACACATATTGAGATGAGCGTAAAACATATACAAAGTGGGTAAAAAGATGGGATAATGTAGTAAATGGGAAAACAAAAAGGAATAAACAAAGAGGCAACAGTATCAAAATAATACATAATTTATTGGGGCAAAGGCTATAAAAACATATGAAAAGGTTAGTAAAAAATCAATGAGAGAATTGGAGAAGCTTCTGAAGGATCTTGACTTGGCAATTGCCAAAATCAAAGACATTGACTGCAAGGTCAAAGCCAAAGTTAAGTCCGCCGTCCTCACTGGGGACAAAATTGACAAGGTGTTTGCAAAGGCCTTAATGACAAAAATGCCAGACACCCCTGAGAAGACCAGCAAGCGTCTTCTCAACATCCAGAAGACAGTGGTCAAGGGCCTGCAATTTAAGGCATACAATCTTTCTGCGCTGTCCGTCTGAGTTGACGCCCCAGAGATGTATGAACATCTCAAACCTGCCAAGCGTGCCAGAACAGAGGATACTGAATTGCCAGTGCAATTGCTTGGGCCAAGAATGGCCAAGCCTGCTGAAGCAGCCGGAAAGGAAGAAACACATGAAGGTAACATAAAAAAATAAAATTAATAAAAATTTGCAAATACTTACCTGTTTTTTAGATAACATAGACAGTGAACTCCGCCAAGTCCTGGTCCCCTTTGTCCCTGCCACATTCTACGCCAACTACAACACTCATGTGGCCAAGCAGCTGTATCTGTCCCCCCTGTCTTGCAGGAGCTGGAGGACTGCATCCACGGGTCCTTTCCTATGTTGCAGGAGGAATTGGCTGAGCTGACGCATGGCAAGAGAGCATCCAAGTGGGCAGTTACTGCCTACAAGGATGCCCAACTGGTCTGCCTGGACCCGGTTAACCTCAGTGGAGTTTACTGTATAAATTTCATTGAGCTTGTTTGGGACGTCCTGGAAACACTCCCATTCAAGAATGTACCAGAGATGGGCCGGGCTCATGTGGCTGCTTGCTTCTTCTTCCCGGTGGAGCACAACCTATCTTACCTTCTGGACAACTTTGGGCACACAGTGGGAAAATTGGCTGTTGCAGACGCAACAGCCATCAAGAAAACTAAGATCCTCCTGGTGGACTTTGGGCTAGCCTGGAGTGCAAATAAGACAGGGCTCCCCTTGGCAATGGATCTTACCTTTGCAAAGACCAGGCACAATAAAAAGATCAGCGTGGTTTATAATAAATTATGTGAGTTTGTGGAAGCCTTTGCTGGGAAAAGGCTTCACTTGGTGGTTTACCTTGGGTATCTTTTCTTCTTTGGGATGAGCGCCAGCGTGGAGGATCTTGATGGGGTCCTTCTAGGAATTGACAAGGTCTGGCTTGCACTTGATAGGAAGAAGGTCCCCCTGGGTATGACTCGGTGGACCACGTGATACAAGACGCCCTGGTCCTGGCAGGGATTTACAGGTTTGCAGCCCCGCCCAAAAAGCTGCTCCTTCATTTGCACCTAACCCTACTCCTCTTCACCAGCAGGTGGGAGTTTTTTAATAAGGGTGTATCCACTGTCCACAGTGTGGCAGTGGAGGTTGTGCGCCACCTCCATTGCGGGGTGGGTACATACAGAAGAACTCACTACAGGTGTTTGTAATAAATTCTCTCTTCTAATAAATTTCAGTACAATACATATTATTTTTATTATAATAAAATTTTCTATTTCTTATTTTAGCAAACAGGATTTTCAGAATATATCCCAGAGAAGGTCTTAATAAAAGCATTATAATATATTTCAATAAAATCTACTTCTGATTTGTACACATTACAATTAACTTTTTTGATTATTATATTTATTTGCCAAAAGTGATATTAATGTGTTCACGTAATCCAGTATCAAGCATTTGGGATACCCTTAGATGACACAATAAAAAATGATTATAAATAAATTACTAACCTTCATTGATTGTCCTACTGAATGTGATTCCAGGCTTGGAAACATCTAAATATAAAATGATAATTAATAAATCTTGAATAGTAAATTAGAGAATATAAAAAAGAATTGGACACACTAAGCCTTTAATTGATTGGCTGTTTGGCTAGGCACGCGGGGATGAACAAATCAGTTTGGCCATAGAATTTGGCCACAGTCTCAGCTGGGAGAGTGTGGATCCCAGCCTGCAGCAAATTAAAGAGGTCCTTGGTCCCAGTTGGGGTTCCTTGCTTGACGACTTGCTTGAGCCACCCAAAGACTTCCTCAATGGGGTTTAGGAATGGCAAATAAGCAGGGAGGAAGAGAAGGTGCAAATTTTCTGTGGCCAATTGCTGGGGGCCCACTGTGCTGTTGGTGTCAATCATTGGGAATTCCTTGAGAATGTCAGCCACTTTGTGGAGACCAACGTTGTCCAACACAATGACATTGGTGAAGCCAGGGCTCGTGCACCTCAGGTGCTCCTGGACCAATTGGAGAAATGATAGGAAGGTATGGCTGTTGTGGGAGCCCAGTATCATTTGGTATAGCTCAACCTCCTTTGGACCAAGGAGAGCCACCATCAAGTAGGCTGTGGCGCAGACTGCAGCACACCAAGTCATCCTGTCATTGGAGCCTTTGGGGACATAGCCATATGCATTGCGCATAGACAAGGCAAATGCCAATTTGTCAATATAGTAAAATTTGACCGTCCCCTTGGCCTTGAGGGCTGTGTAGGCCTCAGCGTATTTTTTCTGGGTCTCAATGTTGGTTGGGCTGTTTCTATTATAGGGAGATACCCCAAGCTTTTTCCAGGAAAAGCGCATTCCCTTGACCAGATGGTAGTAAAAGGAAATTGAGGCCTCAACCCCAAAAGTAGATTTGACCATGGCCTGTATATTTGCCAGTTCAAGATGGCAATCCTGGGTTATCCACTGGTGGATTGCCCATTTGTGCTCCTTGGTGAGCATGGTTGACATGCGCAATGATTTCTCCGCGGCAAGGACTCGGCTGGTATTGATGAACTTGTTGAATGTCTTGGAAGCGTACTTGGGATCCACCCCAACAATGGCTGCGGCCGCCTTGTAATTACCTGGTTCACACATTAGCTTAAGAAGAATGGTGTGTTTGATATCAGGAATACGCTTCTGAGAAGGCTTTGTGGGTTCAGACAAGACAGGATCCTGATTGGTGATAGGCTTGCAAAGGCATAGGCACCTTGGTGTAAAACGCAGCAACTTTCTTCAACACTAACTGCCCCTCATTGGTTTGATAGAACTTGGGCTCCTTGTCATCCTCCTGATTGCCATCACTGACGTAGGGCTTGTAGCTAGTATCAAGTACAGGCTTCACCTTCTCCAGCATGGCTGACGGGACTGACTCTTGCTGGTACACAATGTCAAACACATACAAAGTAAGTTCTACCTCCTTGTTTCTAACTTTCTTTGTAGTGGTGACCTTGGTGGGCTTCTGGGTCAGCTTTGGGACCCAAGGGTTGATGCTCTGCACCCTAGCAGCTTGTGCTCCTTGAAACGGCTGTGTCAGTGCAGCGTCACTATGGAACTCTCCTCTCCTGTCTCCTCCTTGAGTAGGCACTTGGGTTGCACTAACTCTATTCTTTGACCCGCGGGGGCAACCGCAACCGCGGCGCACAACAGGTGTATTGGTACTCTGGTGTTGTGTTCCTTCCATTTTAAAATTTAATAAAATATTAAATAAATTTCAATTAAGTTACTCCCTAATTTTATTTTTTGCTTTTATCTGAATATGGATATTTAATTAGAGTTTTTCCCACCCAATATCCCAATTATAGATTTTTTATTTCTTAATTAGTTGTTTTTGGTTTTACAACGCCCATTTTAGAATACAAAAAAATCCACCCATTTTCCTAGATTTTACTGCCAAATTTAAACACCCAACACAATATTTTTAAAATTTATGTTTCAGATCTTGTGTCTTATTTTAGATACCTTGGTATCATTCATGATTACAATCCATTGCACACATTGTGTGAGTGATTTTGTTTACATAGTAAGTTGCTATTGTGTTTTGTTTTTGGTTTGAGTTTTTGACTCCCCTTGCTTGGGTGTACTTTGTCACCAATTCACATATTAAACATATGTACACCAAAAGTCAACTCAAACCATTTTGTTTGTGAATCAATGTATTTTGGATTGTATTTTGAATGGTTTCACTTTGCGTGTGAGCCCTTTGTTGCTGTGTTGACTCATTTTGCCCATTAACGCCAATAAACCCTGTTAACAGAGTGTATATTTTAACCTGATAGTTGGATTTTGTTTAAATCTGAAATCATTTTGTTTAAATCTGAGGTATTTTAGGTTGTCATCATAGCCTTTAAAACTACTGTACACCTTCTAGTAAGCTGCCTGACTTCATGAATTTGTCCTAATACACCACTAGCATCTTCTGATATTTTTGTTTCTCTGGTATCATTGCGTGATTTCAAATGATAAATTATCTCAGAATATTCTGATAAACTTTCAAACGTTAGAGGTGAAGTATATAACTTCCCATCTTGCATCAAATATGAAAGATTAATGCACAGATTTTTAACTTCAAGCTGGATTTTTATAGGCCTAACTTTTCTTTTATAAATATAAAAGAATGACTTTTGAGAAATATTTGAGCCTGATAGCACTGATATATATAATTCTTTTATTTTTTATTCTTGCCCAAAAATATTTTAAGATTATTTATATTATTAATATAAAGCTGATTTTCTTTCTCTCTTGATGATTTTGATATAAAACCAAAGTGACTATCAACAATGCTTTTCCCATTACATTCTACCAATCTATTGTATTTAATAGACCCTTTAATGTATTTTGGTACCTCTTTAAATAGATAATATAGGAATTAATAGGATCTAACATGGTTTCCATTATCAGCCTGTACCTTTATATTATATATTTGTTAAACTTATCTAATTTAAGAAGGCTTATTAGACATTCATCTAAAAATAAAGAATCATGAGACAATATTTGAGATAAAATCATGGTATTCATATTTAACTTTATTGTTTTCTTTAAATGCCAATGAAAATCCTAATAAAGAAATAGGTTTCTTATAATAAAAACAGCTATTGGTTTCTATTAGACCACCACCAACTTTTAAATTCTCTCTATAACCTATGACTATAACACAAGATTCATTATCTAATTCATTAATATCTTTTTTATATTCTCTATTTTGGTGAACATAAAAGTCTTTGTGCTGATCAATAGATTTTAAGTCATTGTTTATAGATTCTGAAAGTGGTAAATTTTTACTTTTACATTCTTCTTTCCTTTTTTCTAAAGATATTTTTAATTTGCAAATATTACACATGCCAGTGTCAGGAAATCCTGATCCATTAGGGTTGACTGATCCATATCCCTATCACTGAAGCTGTGGGTTGACATTGGACGGATCACAGCCAGAGTGACACAGCTATTCTGGAATACAGAGAAACTATAATAAGATTGATATAGTTTCCAAGTCAGAAGACACCTGAGACATTCTGGGTCTCAGGTCATGGGCCAATCCAGAAGCTTCTATAATTAGATGCTAAGGATTCCAGATTCCAAATAGGGACGCAGACCTGACCCAGAAATTGGAACAGGGCATTACAACATCCTGTTTCACCAAGAAGTGAGACAGAAGACTGCCCGTGCAAATCTTGCACATTATACCAAGCACAAGGGCAGGTCGGCCAAATTGGGTGTCAACTTAGTTTGCCATAACTAATTCAAGGTATATCTAGGCTGAAGAGGAGAAATCAGCAGACTAGAATATTATCTCATCTCAAACCTTATTCAGGTTTTGGGATCCAACTCTAGGGGGTGAGACTAGTAGCTTGGGGATGATAGACTAGCTAGTAAGAGTTGTCCACAGCTAGACGCCAGTTTGGCTGCTAGCTGTCAACTATAAAGGGTCCTTCTAAGATCACTTGGAAGGCAGACAATTTAATACCCTTCAACATCACTACTAGTCCAAATAGTAGTGGTGTCAAAGTACAGTAAGAGCAACTTATTGATACTTTTGAATTCCTGCCAAACCACCACTGACAGTGTTTTGTCTCCAAAGGACCACAGGACTTTCCCATCACTTGGATCAGCCAACAATGGAACACAGCCCGTTGTCACACCTATTCACACCAATAGAAGCACATCTGTCTTCATACAGATTCACGTATCCCAACATACCTAATATGAACAATAAAATCTATACTTTTTCTTCTTCAAGATCCCAAAATCTTGACAGTCAGTTTGTTTTTTACTCTTTATTATTTTTTTTGATGTTAGTATATAAAACGTTGAAATTGATATTGTAATCTCATTTTTTATTTTCATACTTTCATATATTTATTTTTTTGTTTTTAAGAGAGAGTAATTTATTGCAGTTGAGTATTCACTCATTTCTTTTTCAATTTCTTTATAAATTTTTGCTGGTTCTTTTTTTGTAAACTGGCTTGTTTCAAAAGAATTTTCCAGCAGTTTTTTAATTATTTTTCTGATTATTTTTTGGCTTTTTTGTTTAAGCTTACATTTTTATTTATTTTTCTTGAGTATTCAAACTCACTTTTTATTATATTAAACCCCATATCATTAAGCTCTTTTAAAGAGTAACTGGAAGTAACCAGAGATTTCAAGGCTGGGAGATGCTTTTGGGGAGAGGATTTCAGGAGATCCTTTAAGTTATCAAGTATTCTATTTAATTTCTGATTTTGAACAGAAGGAAAGAACTCTGTTTTTCCAAACTCAGTTTTATTAAGGAAGTGATTGATGAAGGAATTAAGGTTGCCTCCAGAAACAAAGAAAAATGCTTTCTTAAGCATAGCAATTCTTTCATATTTTGTTGATGCTCCCAATGAGGAAAAGGGCTGCATGATAGAGGTGAAGCTAACAGATTCCATAATATTGAATTTATGATTGCTGATAATTTGATGCTTTGTAGAGATGCCTTGCAAAAGAGTGCTGGTTGCAGGAAAGATATCTTTTTGTAAAGATGGTTTGAAGTAAACCATAGGTGGTGCTTTAGCGCTTATATACCAAGCCTTAAGACACCATTCTGAAAGAAACGATGTGATAGCTTTTATTAAAATTTCAACTTAAATTTATATTTCAAGAATAAATGAAATACCCAGTTTTCATGCACAAGTGATACATGTGGAGCAGCTAAGCATCATTATTACATCATATCCTCTTTGTTATCAATGCAAATCAATTACAATGATGTATTCACTTAATTGTAACTCTTCTGCATATTTTTAAAATTATAAAATATTACAGAATTATATTTAAAATATGCTTAAATTGAGGTTCAAAGCTCACTTGAACCTTAAAACTAATCTAAACAGCAATTAATAAACATCCTAACTTCAAACTATCATAAAATTCTAAATAATTAAGCTTTTTAATTAAAATAAAATGTGAAAAAGAAAGCTTTCAATCTTATCTTTATTTTTGTTAAATAAAAAAGATCTGTTACATAGTAATAATAAGTTTATTTAGCTTTGAAGTGATCTACTTAATATCATTAGATAGAATCATATAATAAAATCTGACACATACTCTTTTAAATTGCTTTTGCTTTAATATTCAATATAATTTACATATTAATATTTTAACACCAATAGAAAGATGAGATTATTAGCTTCATTTTTATATCTTACAATGTAAAAAAATTTCATTAAGTTATTACTGTATTAAATATAAAATGTTGATTAGTTACTTTTTCAAAATTGAACTGTGCTATGCTGTGACTTGGGCAGCATGTGTATTAGGAAATGGCCTAATCTCTAAAATAATGACCCATATACTTCTGGAAAGTATAATAATCAAAATAAAGAGGAAAATAAAGAAGAGAACAATACTTTGTTGTTACAAACATTGGGGATTATATAGTACAGTAGTTTTTAAACCTGTTGAGATAAATGTATATTATTCAGTTTAGAATGATTGAACTCAGTCTAAAAACAAAATCAAAAATCAAGGAATTTATATTAAATTACAATAGATTTGGATCCACTTTGATTTTGATTTTGTTTTTAGACTGAGTTCATGTGTTCTAAACTGAATAATATACATTTATCTCATCAGGTTTGAAAACTACTGTATAATTTTTCCAGAATTGTAGCTGGATCTGAGACAATTTGTGCTTTATTATAAAGCAGCTAGCATTTCAGATCTGCTGTAGCCCTACCCACAATAAATCCAAAATGATATTTTCAAGATGGTATAGCCTACCATTCTACCAAGCCCTAGGCAGTCATGGCTAGCTTCCAGCTCTTAAACTCATATTTAAATTTTATTTTAAAAGGTTTAAATATTAATAGTTCCAGTTTGACAGTTGAGGCCCAGAGCCAGAAGCTAGCCGAGGTTGAGCCAAAGCATCCCTATACATAGGATGTTGTAGTAAGCAATAAATATTGAATATTTAACACAAATATAAAAAGGGGAATACAAAGGCTACCACAAAGGGAGACTGTAGCGCCTGCCTCTGGGGATCAATTATAGTAAGCACCAAAAGTATGGTGAAAGAGATAAAGATGGTTACTTGAGGACAAGTAAGTGAGAATATAAGTCAGTTACAAAACTTTGATTCACTCTGACTGGTGTAGTGGTGAACTACGGAAAACCCAAAATTAAAGTAAGGGATCAAAGAACAATTTATTTCATCTGAAGCAAATCCACTTTTATAGTGGCCAAATAACGTTAACCGATTTGGTCAAATTCCTTGAATTTGACATTAACGCTATCACACTGGAATGAATTCTAAATATTTGTAGCCAATTAGAATTCACCACAACAAGGCTAATCGAGTTGAGCCAAGCTGATAGTACAGATATCTCAAAATCATATTTATATGGGTTAAAGACATGCAAAAATTAATCTAGCTTAACTTAACAGTCATAAATAAAAACTCAGTCTAACCATATAAGCAACCACAAAAGAATTTAACTTTAAATACAAGTAGGCGAATCAAAGTTTTTAAATAATATATTTTTATGTTATCTGTAAATTATTTAGTTCACTGAAAATAGATTTTATTTGTGTCTAATCTTTATCCCTTTCCTTGAATTTCTTATTTATTTGCTAAAGTCTTTATAGATGCTGTCTCAAAGGGTCAGTTGTCATAACTACTTCACCAAGTTTCAGTCTCGGTATAATTTTTCTTGGCTTTTTTAATAGTACTTAGGCATTTGTGGCAGATGTCTTCAAAACTGAACGGTTCTAGTCTGGCTATAAAAGAGGCTTCTTTTCGGTATAGTTCAAAGAGTTTTCCAAATCAAACAAATAGTTATCTTTCTATGATATGTGGCTCGCTATTTTTAGTCTCTTTTCCAGCCCTGGGAATATATTTTTATGAGAAGTATAAAAAAATCTCAAGCAGAAAGTCTATATATACTCAATTCTTGGAACTTGGAATCATAAAGGAATTCGAGGATAATCGAAGATATATTGATGAGCCTGAAGTTACAGGATACAAGAAGTTCCCTGTATACCACTCTCCAAAAGTCGAAAAGGAAATGCCCAAAAAAGGTAGCCTTATTCGGTCAACCTTAAGTGAGGCTAATAAGATTCCTTTCCCTCCTCATGCTTACTATCACTCTGAGCTGAACCAGATTGTTGAAATCGGATATGCTGGAAATCAGCTTAGTGACGATAAAGGAAATGTTCACGAAGGTCTTTTAAGCGCTCTTCTTGACGAAGCTTTGGGAAGGACAGCATTTTTAAGATTTTTAACCCCTTACATGTTTACAGCAAATCTTACAGTCGTATTCAAGGATAAGCTCCCAGAAAATTCTTTCTTCAAAATTGTTACAAAACTCAATCCCACAACTGATCAAAAACCCTATAAGGCTATCCTTGAATCACAGCTCCTAGACCTTTCCGGAAAGGAAATCGCAGCTGCCTCGTCTGTCTTTATAGTCCCAAAGAATCATCTTGCTACCATAGGATCCTTTAAAAGTTATCTTGATTTTGAATAACAGAGAAGTGATATATTCCTCTTGATTTTAATATTTCGTTTATTATGTTTTAATAATATCTAAATTCAACCTTGCCTAACTTATGAGATTTCCCTTAGATAAAAATAACTAATTTTTTTCCACATTTCAAATTTTATCAAACATTATCATGGATACAGTCAGTCGAAATTAACCAAGCACCGACATTATTTAAAAAAGCAAAACACTTATGAATGAAAATCACTAAAATTAACTGATTAGATGCGCTGCAAGCTTTTTAACACGTACAAAGAAAAAATACATAAAATAAAAACAACAGAAATATAAGGTACTTTGAAAATATCAATATTTATTGTAAAAAACCAATGGCTTACAAGACTGAATATCGTGTAAAACTAGCACTTGGTGGGTCCATCTCTGGCTCTAATAACAGTAGCAATTCTTCTGGGCATAGAGTGGATTAGGTATTTGAAAGTTCCATATTAATTGCTTCCTGCTAGAAAATTGTGGATCATGGTATTTTATCATCTGCCAGATGATATCCTAAGTCTTCTAACATTAGGAAAGTACATAGAACCTGTGACTTTGGTGTAACCTCTGGCCCGAAATGTTTTGTTGTCATCAGAAGTAGCAAGTCTGACAGGGCCCAAGGCCCAAAGGATTTGGGATGGTTCTTCCTACTTCTGGATATAGGTTCATAAGTTGTTGTCTCTATATTTTACTATAGGGATTGATACTGTATGGCAACAGTATGATCTTTTGCTCTCCACTTAATTAGAATCAAACTAGGGAAAGGATTTGAAATATCATCTCTTTATTAGATGACTGATATTGAGGCCAGCCCAGCTGCCCACGTTTATCTGAGTTAGCTCAGGCCCAACCTTGAGTGTGTGCGGTTTGTGATGAAAGCTCGCTTGATGACTTCCACAGCTCAGTATCCTTTCTGAAGCTGTGCAACTATCCCTCAATCTGAGCGGAGTAGCTGTGGACCTGGACCACATTCCAGGTGGCTAGCTAGCCTGACTGGCCACTAGTTGGTGGAGATGATTGTTCCTCAATCAGAGCTACTCTAATACAATAGGCTCAGGGCCTTTTATCTTAGAGTGTTTGGCCTGACAGCCCAGTCCATGATGAACTCTTCTAGAAGTGTTTCAGATGATGGCCCATATGACGGCCCTTGTTCTAGGATATAATTAAAGTTTAGAATAATAATTATTATGAGAAGCATGCTTGAGGTGGTTGTTGAGGTGGACTAACTAATTGCACAATATCTGCATGTTTCATTATTAATTAGGAATAGAGATTTTGCAAATGCCAGGATATGATTTGATCATTTGAATTCATTGGTTCCACAAACCCGCGGCCTGCATTATTTTGTTGAAGCCATTCCTAAGAGTAATTAACTGTTGGCCTGCGTTATTTTGTTGAAACTATTACTAAGAGTAATTAACTGCTGGCCCTTGTTATTTTTTTTGAATCCATTAATTAGTCAATATCCAGAAATCCTGACACTTCCCATGATTTTCTCACTCCAAATTTGAGATCCACTATGAATTGTTTGAAGGTTTTTGAAAATTAAATTTTACAAAATCCCAAGAATGTTCAATAAAGTATAAATATATGCTTTGGAGGGGCAATTCAAACAAAAAAATCTGTTTGAAATCCAAGTATTCTAAAACTTTCTTTAGTTTGTGGACAGAAGCATTATTGTGCATGAAGATATAATTGGTTGGATTTTCCAAAATTCTCATAAATGAACAGAGATTATAATATATGATCTTTTTGTGTAGATCTCTCTGTTTATAGTTTCACTGATTGATTGAAACTTTCTCTCTGTATTGGCTGTGAAGCAGCCCCAAAACATGATATCCTGATAACTATTTTCTAAAGTGTATACTATACAGTCAGAATCATAGGTTTTATCATGTTTGCATTAGTCATTTTGTTGTCTGTGATCCACTGAGCAACACTTTAGTCTCATCAGACCAAATTGTCTTCTCCCAGAAGAAATATGATGATGATTTGTATATTATCATCAAAAGCCAATATTTGGCTTTATTTTCTGGGTTTATCAGTGGTTTTTTTTGCAACACAACCATAGTACCCCAGTTCATAGAGTTTATTGCAAATAGTGGCATCAGAGATGTCATTATCCAAGGCATTCTTATAAGTTTCTCTAATTTTACTAGTAGTTGTAAGCCAACTTTACTTAACTATTCTGATTATAAACCAATCATCTCAAGTAGTAGTTTTTTATGCTGGCTTAATATTAGGTACTTTTTCATGAAGTTGGTATTTTTAGAACTTGAGATAAATTTATTGAGCTGTTTTAAAACCAAGCTTAAGTTGTTTTGTAATTTTTGTGTATAATAGCCCCATTCTGAGGCAGGAAGATAATCAGTTAATTAATTTTCCTATAGCAGATTTTCAGTCAACTTTGATCCAACTATAGTTCTCTCAATAAGTAACTTTTTTAGTTTACAAAAACAACAAACTTCATATATAAAAAACAAATCTAGAAACTTTTACACTGTAGATTTAGAACCTGCAAGATAACTTGTAAGCTTTTCAAATCCTAAACCCAAATTTCAAATAAAAATGCAAGCAACCTGCTGAGCTAGAAAATAAAACATTTAGTAAAAATTTTCATTTAAATTTGTCAAGATTTTGTGTTCTTGAGAAAGAAGAATTATTTTTAAAAGAATGTTTGGACATGTTGATAGAAGGGATCTGTATGAGAACAGATTTTCTTCTAATTGGTGTTGTATTTGTAGCAACTGGTAGGGTTCTGTTCTTTTTTGCTAGAGCCAATTAGTCTGGGAGATCCTGTGGTCAGTTGATATAAAAATGGCAGCTTTAAACGGAGGTGTTTTGGCAAGATCAGGGAAGTATCAATGATATACACTTATCAACTACTTGATACTACTACAATATAATCAGTAGTAATGCTGATGGGTGTAAATTGTCTGCCTTTCAAATGATCTTGAAAGGGCTTTTTATAGCAGAATAGGTTGCAGCCAGACTAGCGTCTAGCTGCAGATAACTCTTATTAGCCAGTCTATCATCCCCAAGATACTAGTTTCATCCCTCAGAGTTTGATTTAAACCTGAATAATGGTTTTGGAGTGAAGAAAAATCATATGCCTAATTCTTCATCTTCAGTATAGATTTTTTCTTGACTCAGTTGCAATCAACTAAGTTGACTGTCATTAGGCAGGGTCCCATCTTGTGCTTGGTGTAATTCATATTGCACACAGAAAGTCCTCCGTCTTATTTCTTGGTGAAACAGATGTTGTATTTTCTTTGTCTTGGTTCACCTAGTTGTGGCGCATTCTCTATAGTAATCCTGAATGGTTCACATTTAACTATGTGAACTTCTTGACCAGCTGTCAGGGATCCACTCATTGGGGAGCTTCTCCTCAATTAAATGGAGGAGAGCTCCCAGATTGAACTTGACTAGAGTAGACCCTACTAAAATCCCTATCATTAACATGTTTAAAAGATGGCCAAATAATCAAAATCTTCCCAGGAAGGGAGTGAAATGATTTAACAGATAGTAGACGCTGGTATAACCCAGGATCAACCCAAGAGCCTTGAAATGGATAATAGGAGGGAATCAGGCTGTTTCAACGTACAGGACATGACGGCGACATGGTCCAAAACAATACCAAATGAAGTCTTCTGATTTATTGGTCAGGGTTGGTTCAGGAGTTTCAAAGCTTATGTTAGCTTGGCTTATCCCAATTAACAGACAAAAGACCCAAACTATTAGATTGAGCTTCATGTTGTTGAGGGGGGGGTTCTTGGTTATCTACTAATCAAATTTAGGATTTTTGAGAATATAGATTTATTGGGGATAGAAATATAAAATTGTTAGAGCAATTGGCTCAGGGGGAATTGTTCAGCTTAAATACTGAAGTCAAGGGAGAAGAGGACATAGTGGTTACCAGGTGATCCTGCAAGAGTAGTTTGGAAAGTAGTGTCTTGCAGGACTGCTGCAGGCTGCAGCCTGCAATGCAGGAAGAGGTGAGTTGGGTTATTGAATTGCAGTCTTCTTCTGTACTATGATTGAGGGTGTGTTTTGGGCCTAGATGAGTGGTAATTTTTTGGCTTGGTTGATCTGCATCAAATGATTGGCTTGGTGGTTCCCCTGAATATTGTTGATATGAATTTAAACATTTAATTTTTGCCTGATTGGCTGTGTTGGGAGCTTTGGAGCTAATTTTAAATGCTCTTACACTGTTGCTGTTGGATTCATCATCTGTTGTCTGGATTTTTGATTTTAGACTAAAATTTATATTATCAAATTGATTTTTGTTTTTGTTTTTGCTTTCAACAGTGCATTTGTTAATCAATTTTGACTGTGTGTTCAAATTGATTGATTTAATTAATCCGTTATTAATGTTATTTTCAACTTTAGCATTTAAAAATACAATTTTCAAATCTTTCTGTGTACTAAGAGACCCAGGGTTTGATATACTGCTTGTGAAAGGGATGAAATCCCTTACACCAGCCAATGGTTTTTGACCCTGAATGTCTCAGGTATCTTCTGAATAGGGATCCTATAATTAGCTGATAGAGTTTTGCATATATCCAGAATAGGCCTCACATCTGGTGGTGGCCCATCTATTTTTGGTCCATAGCTCTAGTGATGAGAAGATGGATCAGTTGACCCTGATAGATCAGGATTTTCTAACAAACTTGACATTTTTTATTTACTTAAAATTGAAAATTCTGAATCATTAATGCAAATAATTTAAATAATTTAAGAAAGTCATCAAGAAAATGAGGGATAAAATAATAAAAAATATGTGATTTTAATGTATAATTTGATATTTTTGTTAAGTTTACTGATTCTTGGACAGCATTAAATAATTAACAAATATGAAATTGTAGAATTGTAAAGTCAAATAACTAATTTTAAAATTATACATGAAGTGAATTTGAATTTAAAATTAATTTAATTGATAAGGAGCACCTTTTGGGGAAGCTTCAAATATGGAATTAAGAAGAGAATAAGTATATTTTATTGGGTAATACTTTAGACTTATATAGCTTTAGCTGTGGCGGAGATTTTAGTTAGATCAAATCCAAGGGCTGGTCATGTGCAGGATGGGTTTGAGTCACTGGATACCTGGACAGTCATGTGATATTGGTTTGTTGCCATTTCTGGTATGTCAAATGGTATATTGGAAAGGCACCAAATTGGGCAATGACTGGATGTTAAGTGGGATGGCAGTAGCCAGAATACTTGTACATCCAGATCCTTGACATAATCAATGGCTGTCTCAAAACAGAAGCCAAATAATCTAGTGTAGATTTACACTGATTCTTTTAGGAATCACTATCATTCTCAATTTCCCCCCAGTTTCATTATAGTATAGCTAAAATTTAGATTCATAATATTTACTAAATTAGAAATACTTAGCAATAAAATTGATAAAGTATACACTCTTCTTGATAAGTGTAAAGTTACTCCCCCCTTTGGCCTTAGACAGAACAATATTCCCATGTCACACCAAAAAATCCTCCTAAAACCCGGTCAAACCCTTAAATTCTTTGAAGGATTTGTCACATAAAGTTGATGAAAATATTTTCTTGCATACTTCTCCCAAAACGCCCTCTTAGCCCCATTTTTTGTGCCCAACAGTGAAGAAAACACTGGTCAATTTAGGCTAATATCTGGCTTGGTGATGTCCACTTTTAAAAGAGATTTGGTCTAGACAATCAAAGTGTCTCACATCAGGGGTCCAAGTTTGCCTGGGATCACAAGATTTGAATGCACCTACCCAATCTTACATCTTCACCCAATCATCTGCCACCCCAGAAAATAGTCTGAAAATTTCTAACTCTCCTGATCCAGGGTTAAAGATTTTTTCTTTCAGCCAACCAGGAGGCTCCCTGATCTTGATAGCCCTGCTGCTAAGAATCCAGTCCCTTAAATAACAAGTAGGCTGATTTTGGGTACCTGATTGTCAATTATTATTCAATAAAACTTTAAGCTTTCCAAAAAACTTTGCAAGTCTTGAGCCTTATTGTTGGGTTCTTTTTTGAAATTGTTAGCAATAATTTACTGTCTTATCATCTTATCCTACTCCCCTTTGTTTACGGCAGCATCAGTGGAGCACCTAGAGGTTAATATTAACATTAACTTAATTTTTACCCAATTTTGCTTTTGAAAAGCAAGTTTAAACTTTAAAATTAAGTTATAAATCCTTATAATTTCTTACTTTAAGCTTAAAAATTCATTGTTTTTGCTTTCATTCAACTTTGACTTCACCTATTTTCAAGTTAGAGACGTCCACAAGCCTCTGAAGTCTTTTACAGCTACAGATTTGGCTGTTATAACCCCTGGTAGCCTAGTTTCTTTCTGTTTTGCCCTTTTCATCAGAGTAAAGAGTTTGCTAATTCTCTGAAGTACCCAAAAATGTTGCTCTCAACTTTCAAATTTGTTGTCTTTACTTTGGCACCTACTCTCTTTCTCATCTGGTCTGCATCTCCTGAATTATGGATTTATATTTCTTTCTTGGCCCACCTGGTGAGAGAAAATCCTGGCCAGCTCCTGTATCTGTTAGACAATCTTCCTAAAAGGACACATGACATCCTTTTACTGGAAAGAGTCTTGTCAAAAGCCTTATATGTGATGACCTGGATTTGCTCATTCAGAGCTTGTTTCTGTAAATTCCCTCTCTGAGGAAATTTCTACATCCAACCTCTTTGAGGAAAAAGTTTTCCTCCTTATCAGAAATTGTCATTAACCTCAGAATACACTCCCAAGCGTACTCCCTGGTTACTTGTAGGCATGCTGTTGATGACGCTGAATGTTTATTTTCCCCAATTGTCTCATGTCTTGTCCTTCTGGACACCTGTTTGAGTGGCCATCCCAGTGCTACACTGGATGGAATCCTGGTGTATCTCTCATGCCCTGCCCCAAAGGGCAGGCTCTTTAAACTTATTATTTTTGTGTATTTTTGATTGATTTAAAGTTCAGTATTTTTCTAATATTGAAGTTTTGAATTAAGAGTTAATATATAATTATTTTAAACTTAATTACCTTGTTTTTTGTCAATTTGCGTTTGAATTGATGTTGTTGTTGTCTTTTGTTTCTAATCTATTCAATTAGCAATATATTCTCTACTTTAAGTTAGAGAAATTTTACTTTTTGCTCATCTTTCAAAACTCCTGTTTACGTCGTTGCCGCTTTCCCCAGCTTCATTCTTGCTGATCAAACTTTGAACTGGTCTTCTGTTTCCCCTTTTCTGTACCTGGTTTCTCCAACTTCTCCAGTTGCTCTTCTTCTTGGCTGCTTCCTCCTGGCTATCAGTCTCCAACAGAAAAGGCTTTTTCTTCTATAAATAAAGAGCTTTTGAAGAGTAGGCTTTAAGCCAAAATTCTAAGTGATTTCTTCCCTTCAACTTTTACAATTTTTAAAAACTTCAAATTTGTAATTTTAAGAACTCTGTTTTTTTATTCATTTTTTAGTTTAGCTTTTTTCTTAAGTCTAATAGAACTTGTAAAACAACAAGCCTTAGGCTTGTTGTATCCATTTTTTCCCTTAAGGAATCTTTTAATAGTTATATGTATCAATTTGCTGATGGAGAATATCCTAATGTTGATATTCCCTTAGTTACAAATGGTTCACTATTGAACACTTTATTTTATCTTCTTTTCTTAGGGTTCTTACACTCTATTACTTCATTTGTGACACAATATAGGTTTTTATCAGGTTTCTGTAAGATTATCTTACAGACAGTTCCTATGTTCTTATATCTTTTAAATTTGAATCCTAATGCCTTGCACACTCTAGTCTATAACCTTGCATCATTATGGGCAAGACCTTACAGTATCTTTTTCCCAGACAAGAGCCAATCTTAGTAAGTTTTCTCCTCTCTCTCATAATAAGTTTCATTTTTGCTAAAAATTATAATGTTTTCTTCTGCCAAAAACCAAAATTGAATAGCTGTATTCCAAATATAATGAAATTTCACAGGAGTACACCAGGTCTTCTAATGTAGTAGCAATAGACACTGACAACTTCTAAACAGTGGAACCCTATCAGAACAATACCCAGGTGTATGTCTCCTCTCATACTTGATCTAGTATGTGTAAGACCTGAAGATATTTGAAAGATTGTTATAAACTAGTACCTTAAGTCCTAGTATGTTTATGCTTGTAAGATATAAAAAGATAGTCAGAGTTTATAAAAGTAACTTTATTTAATATCCTAATACATTATAAAGAGTGAATTAAGGTCTTAACTTATATACTTTAAATTCAGAACCTAAAGGTAAAAACGTGGGATTGTCAAATTCTTTTGCGTAAACTCACCAACTTACTGGAATATTTTTCATCCTTTTATATAAAAAAGTAAGTTGTTCTGGGATGTAAATTACTTCATTAAGTTGGTAAGTTCATAAAAAAATTGAAAATCCCACATTTTTACCTTATGGTTCTGAATTTACAGTATTAAATTTAAGTAAATAAAACAAACTCATGTTTTAAGAATAGTGTATCTGTCTAAGAAACTAATTTTGAGGTCTGAATAATTAATAGAGTTAACTAAAGGTCTAAACTATCAAGTATCATGGCCTGGGTGCTGTTGTATATAATTCTAAAATAGGAAAACAAGAAATCAAATGAAATCATAATTTTAAAATATAATTCAATAGTTTGATTTATATAAAGAGTGGTAAATAAAAACCAATCGTGCTTCAAATCCTAATAAGTATGATTTTGAGGTGCAATTCAAACAGTATGTGGTGCTTCTTCTGTTTCTTGGAGGACACCAAAGTGTATCCTGGATCAAAGAAAGATTCTAACTGGGTTGGATTGTATTCTTCAAGTGACTCAGTTTCAATTCCAGAGTATTATATTGAGTGTATAGCCCTGCAAACTTCTTCATGACTTTTCCCACCAGCATTTTAGAATCAACATTGTTCACTAGGCATCTGCCTGAGTCTGCACTTCATTGGGTACTTATAACTTCTGGAGGAGCACTGTGAACTCACTGCTAAAAAACTCTTGTCATCTTGCTACAAATCTTAGACCATTTATGCCAAAAATGTCATTTCCCCCCTCTCAAAACCCAAGTTCTGGGACAGGATTTGAACTCTGAATAAAATGGACTGTGGGCTGCCTGCCTGTGTTTTTTGGGATTGAATCTTATCTCTATATTGAACCAAAGATGGCATTGAGGATGAGAACACTAGCACAAATATGCTAATGGTGATGCTTGCCAAAGAACACAACCAATTTCTTAATAGAGGTGAAAAAGTCCTCATTATTGGTCTGTTGAGCCTGATGTCTTTCCTGGTATTCAATAAAAACCCCACCTCTGAAGGAAGCACAGACCAGCAGGCTGCCCCCAAGAGTATCACTCCAGAACAGAATAATTGTGCTACCCTTCTTGAAGATTCAGCCAATGAAGGCCCTTTCTGCACCAGTGCTATTTTGCTGCCCCAAAAACCAGGAAGCCTGTCCATTCATCTCCAGATTTTCTGACTATCTGAATCTGGACCATTAAAATTAAAGTCTGGTAGTAAGATACTATATGAGCCCTTAGACCTTGCACCAGACTTTAATGTCATTTTTGAATAAATGTTATGAGATATTGGTTTTCCTAATCATTGTCACATTTTATCTTAATAATCTGCCAGTTCAACACTAATCCTTATGACCTGCTTGCCCCACTGCCTATAAGTTTTTGTCCTCCAGGTGCTCTTTTAGTTCTGTCTACTTTAAAGAGTACCTATTGAAACCAAAATACCAGGGATACACTGCCAAGAACATACTAGCAAGCAACCACTTAGCCCGTACTAAAGACTTGACCAGATATAATAAAAAAGACCTTGGTTTACTACTGAACCCCAACTTTTTAAAGATAAATGCAATTTTCTCACTGCCTACCAACTAGATATGAAGCTGCCTCTCATCCTCATACTAATGCCTGTGTCTGCCTCTGAACTTCTCCTGGATAAAACCACTAAGCTATTTGGAATAGTATATATCACTTTTTTGGGGATGATATACACTATAATTCTGGCAGCTGGCCCATGGTCCTGGATTGGAAAATCTATGCCATACCTCTTCAAGTTAGCACCAATCCTCTGCTGGGCACTGCTCACCCGGCTTGCAGCCTGTCCTATCCAAGAAAACAACAGGCTGGTCGCCCAGGATTAGTTATCTGACAGTAATGTTGTCTCAAGTGATTTCAAGCCAAAAGAAATCTAACTGAATTAATTCCTATATAAATTTAAAATTAAAAAGTCATTGGCCAAGCTAAAAGCTTGATTTGGCTCATCTTAACATTCAATCCCTTATATACATCTTTGAAAGCATGAATGTTAAATTCAGTGGAGTGTGACTTAACATGTAAAGTGATAATAAGACCACTTGGACTATGATAAGTACCAATTTAATTGCTTGATTTTTAAATTGTGGTTCAACTCTTACAATTATATCAAAGATTATCTATGTGGATTACCTGACTTTAGAATATGTGAATTGAAACTGTAAGAGAAGCAACAGATTGATTAAGATACTTTAATATGATGGGATGATTAAACTCTTTGCGTGGAGTTGAATTGATCAAAGAGACAAGAGCTTCATAAAATTAAAGAGATACAATTCAAATTATTCATATAATTATCAGTTTAGGCAAGAGATGGCTGGCTTGCGCATTTCAAATTTGTTTATTTTCAAGTGAAAGAATATAATATTTCACTCAGATGCATCACCTGATCTGACTAAATTCCTATTATTTAATAGTTAACCTTGCTTACTATTTCATCATCCAAATAGGGATGTCAGCAGAGTAAACTAGCAACAATATTAAGACTCATTAAAATGATTTTCATAAAATTTAAAGTACCTAGATATGTTTTTCATATAATTCCAATAAAAATAGTAGCAAACATGATGGCTCTAGATGCTCAGATATATAGCTATGTGCTGGAATAGGGCTTGAGTCATATTCAAAGCCATAGACTCAATTTGTTTCATCTAAATTCACTCTAAAAACACATACACTAAAAGCAACATATCTCTGTGAATACTAAGCCGGTCTTAATCTTCAATAGCTTATCAAAGATACAGATCATTCTATATTTTAATAATTTTTAGAAAATCAAATATTAAAATTTTTAAATTGTTATTTTAGCTTTATAAAACTTAATAGTGATACTCCACTTATGTAGATTTATACATATATTTTATGTGAAATGTAATTTTACTTAAATAAATAAAAGTTGAACCAATTTAAAAGAAAGCCTTTTAAATAGAAATTTAATATAACAGATGATAAGTAATCCCAGCCTAAAAATATAATATAATAAAGTAAATTGAATTGATTTATTAAATCCAACTTTATATCTGTCCTTGGATGGGGAACCACTTAGTAATATATAGTAATAGCTTAAGAGCATTGTGTAGTCTATCTAAAATATAGAGATGGCTGATTTATACAAAGTAATAATGAAGATGGGTGTTGTCAAGTTATTTTTGACAGTTTTCTCAGCAAGGGGATGTATATGAAATAATCTTTTTGCAATCATGTTGAAGTTTTGATCAAAAGTCTAATGCCATCATATATCGCAGTTATTGCTAGAAGTATTATATTATTTTTATAGGGATGAGCTTATTATAATAAATGCTAAATCCAATTCCAGCAGGTGCCTTTTATTTGCTGGTTGATATACCTTAATTTAGTTTAAACTAGAGAGTGTGAATATTCTTGATTTTGAATTGAGTGCAACTATTTTTGAGTATGGCAATTTACTGGAATTAACTAAAGCCCATAAAGAAAGCTAAAAATTAATACAATAACCAAACTCCACTTTTAGCTAGGCTACCGAGTGACCACTCGAATGAAATTTAAACCACCTCTCTTTCTTTGGAAAATAAAAAACTAAATACTAAATAGGAAATCATCACAAGATGTCAAATGTATTTTTACCTGGACATGGATCATTCTGCTATGGAACCTATAGTGTCGCGTAAAGTCTTAGGAACCAAGAAAACAGCAGTCGCGGTCGCAATCTCTTTTTCTGAAAGGTCCAGAATTCGCGCCTCGAGTATTGCTTTGTAAGATTTTTGCTCGGCTTTAGAAGCGAGTTTTGTGACGATTTTGAAATATGAATTTTCTGAGAGTTGATGTTTGAATCTAATTGAAAGATTTGCTGTGAACATGTGAGGAGTACGAAATTGTTGGAAAGCAACTCTTGCAAAAGATTCATCTAGTAAAGAAGTTAAAGCTCCTTCATGGATATTTCCGTTCTCATCACTTAATTGGTTTCCAATAAAGCAAACTTCAACGCTTTGCTTAAGTGCTTCATGATAGTAAACTGAAGGAGGAAAGGGCACCCTAAAAGGTCCTCGGAACGTTGCTTGTGTAAGACTACCTTGATTGGAAAATTCTTTTCGGACCTCAGACGAAAAATATCGTGGAATCTGCTTGTACCCCGTCACCTCAGGTTCGCTAAGATAACGTTTTTCTTTTTCTAACTCTTTAACAATTTCTAGCTCAGACAAGTGATTAAGCCTCGATTTTTCCTGGAAATAATTTGAAATCCTATCATAAACCCATATGCTCAAGACTGGACATGAAACCAAAAATAAAGAGCCGCTGATAAAAGGGTAGTTTCTTTTGGCCTTGCTGGGAAGACTTTTAGAACAGCAGCTATGGAAGCTTTTTCTCTTGGCTAAGTTTCTGGTAAAGAAATCCCAACCAATGTGAGTTTGGCTATTTTTAAGTTAGTCCAGCCGCTATAAAAATTGCCTGGGGAAAAGTTTGAATAATATACAGTTTTATCGAACTAACAACCTGTCAAAAACACTTGAGTGACTCAAAGTATTAAGTATCATTATAGTTGAATAAAAAGTGCTTTAAAGAAAAAATAATGTGATAAAAAGAAAGCAACAAAAATACTCTGTTGGAAATCTAAAATCTGCTAATGCTTCTTAGTAAACGGTTAAAATAAAGAAGTTCTACATACTGTCGAGATGTAGCAGATATAAACTTGTATAAATTGGTTCTCAGCATTGTCATTGAGTGACTATTGTTAGGAATTCGATGAGCTTCAAGATACTTCTGCAATTTATAAGGAATTCACTTTAGTGATGCATAGAAATTAATTATTTGCACCACAATTAAGCTCCATGATTTTAGTCGCATCTAGGGATGCTTTGGCTAAGCCCCGGCTGGCTTCCGGCTGTTAGCCGCCATAGCTAAAGCGAAATTATAATATATTTAAAGCTTTTAAAATAAATGTTTGATGGGAGTGACCTATAGCCAGAAACTGGCTGCGGCTGCCCGGGGCTTGGCCGAAGCAGCCCTAGTCGCATCCATTCAAAAAAGTCGGTTCTACTTTTACCGTTGTCGTAGCGATCTCACTATCAGCTCTGGTATCTGATAAAAGATAATGCTTATCAGTGAGCTTTAAATTGTGCCTGTCTCCTGATCAATAAACATCTCTTCTTTCTGTAACTTGCTTTTGATTCTAATTTTAGTTTCTTTAACTGTTTTTGCCTTGAGCTCCGTCTGACTGGTGTTAATGTTATTGATGGCTTGACTGTACCTGTTCTCTTGTAAGCTGAATATCTGATATTTGTAAATCACCATTACACCCTGAAAACTGCAATTCATTAACCATTCAGCTTGATTTAATTTCCCTTAAATACCCCCTACTGCAAGAACAAAACAATATCTTCTTGCCTCTAATATCGACTATTTGTTGTTCACACCAACTTGTGTGTTTATTTGTATGTCTGCTATTGATGTGTTAAAAAGAGCTCTATGTCCTCTGCTGCTATGCCCCCACCCACCTCCTCTTCATCTATGGTGCCTTCCTTTTTTGTTTCCCCTGAATCTCTTTTGCCATGTCTCAACATCTTGTCAAGTCCTGTGTTGAGCATTTTGTGGGGAAAGATTTTAAGGCTTGACTGATTATTTTCTTGATTATTGTTCACAGTTTAATATTAGTGAAGATTTTTGTTCATCCAATATCAGTTTTTCCTGTAGGAGAGATTTGCTTCTGGCACAAAGGTTTAGTCTGCGCCTCATGGGGAAACTGGGTAGTGGCTGCCAAACACCAGTATGTCCCCTACAGTAGCTTTAAGTTCTGTTGAGATAAACAGAAATGTACCAGATCAAAATGAATTAGTTCAGCCCAAACAAAACCAAATGATTCCTGTCAGGATTCTCCTTCATCATGCTTTGCTGCTAGTATTTTTTGCTAGGACACCAACTTTATTTTGATCTCTCTACTTTTGGTTACAATCATTTTATTCTGCTCTTCAAAACCTTCTCTCTTTTTCCCTTACTTGACTGGCCAATTTTATCTATTTTAATAGTTAGTTTCAAGTTTGAAGATTACCTTTGTTCCTTGGAGGATTTTCAAACCACAGACCTATACGCTGGATTAGTTTAATTAAGTCTGAAGTTAATTACCTTTCGCTTTTTGCTTGCTTACACCAGCACTTTTGGATCAGGTTTTTCCCGCTCTTTCTGCCAGGAAACGCCCTGACACATATTGTGTTACAGAAATGCCTTGGGAAAACTCTACTGTTTTCCTCAATCCTAATGTTAGTTTGATGACTCTCCTAGCTGCTCTAGACGATGAGTTATGGCTTCTTAAAGTTTGGCCGCCAGCCGAACTTCCTAACCAGTGCAAAATGACAAAATTATGTGACCAAGGCACAAGAATTGATGTGAATCTTAATTTGAGCATAACTCAGCAACTACTGGACAGATTTGGACGTCCAAACACACATTTTGAAGCCAAACACCAGGAGAGTTGATCTGTGCTAAATTTAGACAAAATACAGATGCAAAGCCCAATGTGCGGGATTTTTCAAAGAAACATGAGTCATGCTGTTCAGAAGATGCCCCAAAACCCCAGCCTGATGCCACCAGCAGAGTCCCTAAGACTGTCTAGAAGATTTAGGAAGATTCTAAAGAATCTAATGGAATGGTATATAAAGATGTTTCTCACAATGATCCCCTTGTGATCATTTTAAGTTAGCCTTGAAATAAAGTTTTAATTTAGTTTGATTTAAATATTAAGTTCAGTCAGATGAAAACCAGTCAAGACCCTCTGGGCCCAGACACTTCCACTGTCTTTCGCTCTTTCCAAAGGTTACTAAGTAGCTGTTGCTCTCTTTGCCATCCCCTTTACCTTGGTGCTTAACTTTTCAAAGTTAAGTTGCATGAAACATGTGCTTTTATTTTGTTTTTCAACACCAAGTCACCTAACCAATCTTGGTTAGACTTTCCACCCCAATTCTTGCACCTCACAAACCAAGTAAAATAAAAAGGCTTGGTTTTCCAATCTTAACAATAAGTTGAGATTGTTTGACTTGTACCCCAAAAAGGTACTTGTCAGGTTTTGTGGCTTGTGTTTTCCTCTTCAATTTTTTACTCTTAGCTCCATCTTAGTTTCATGATTCCTTTTGACTTTATTCTTCATCAGCTAGACAACTTTTATAGTGGTACTCACAATTTAATTGTTGATAGCTTCAATCCCCCTGCTAGTGCAGACTGTTGTAAATTGCGCAATTAATGCTATTTCAATATGGCCTTCAAATTGTGATAGTTGTGAAGATTTGGCTGGGTTTGCAATCAACTTCAGAAATCCCTTGCCTTCCGCAAATGGGTCTGGTTCAATATTCACCCATTCCGGATTATTGTACCTGTCTGTGGTTGATCCTGGTATGACCTCATCCCAATGTGACCCCTCTGCCACTCTGTCTTTCTAATGAGTGATCACCATCCCTTGCCTACTATTTAAAGTAGAATCATTTCCCCTAATAAAGACAAGTTTACTCACATTTGTGTTGGCTTTAATAATCTTCAAGCTTTTTTCTGTCCTTTCTGCCAAAAGGACTTTCTCATCTCGTTTTCTAGGAAATTAAGGTACATGCCCTTAATTTTGCCCTGAAGGCTAACCTAAGGCTAGCTTTGAACCTCAAATCTTTTGTTATAAAGATTTCCTGTTGTGTCCTCCAGGATGTTGTCCCCTGGAGCCAAACACAACAAAATGGTGCTCACTACAGGGGCTGCAAGCCCCTTGGTTACCCCGTTCCCACGCGCATTCTCTGGTCCTTCTCTCTTTGTTTCTGAAGTACCCAATCAACCCAAAGTTTCTAGTCCCCCTCTAGAAAAAGACATCACTGATGCCCCCTCAAATCCTATGGTATTGGTTCTGTCTCCCGGGCCCGCGTGGGCCCCCTTCCCGCTTTCTCTCTCAATTACAAGCAAGCTCGTGCTGCCACCCGCTCCCTTCTTCATTCTGGCACGGTAGCCATGCGCTCTATCCCTGGCCTCTGTCCCAGGACGTTTCTGAAGACCTGTACTCCTTTTTTTTGGACTTTGGTCTTCCCCCTGCTTTGATAAAATTCATGGATACAATTGGTGTGTTAGTTAACCGGTTCATCCAGCCTGCCCTAGTTCACCACCAACTTGCCTTAGGATCTCAGAATCAAATATTGGATGCTGTAGCCACCGCCGTATCAAATAATCATGCTCAAAATATGGCCTACCAAGAATGGTCACACAGTCTCTTTACTTGTATTTCTGACAACCAGTGCAACTCATTGGCGTCACAGAAGTAACTAACCGCCTCCCTGAACTCCCTTTGTTCCTCGCTCCCTGGATACATAAAGGATCAGCTATGCAAATTAGATGAACATCAGGCAGCGTGGTGTGAGCAAATCAAGGCCTTTCTGCTCAACCATCACCAGAATTTTGAGGCTCTGGTTAGTGAGCTTAATCAGTTCAGAGAGCATGTCAACTCGCAACTCAAATTGATAGGAGCTCATGTCAATACTTGGGGCCGCCATCTACAGCATCAGTACGGCCTGGATAAAGCTGCACTAGGAAACACTCTATACCAGGTGCAAAATTATTTGGATAACAGGGTAGCGTCTATTGAGATGACTCCTTCCGCTCCTCCTGTTGAGACCCCATCTGATTCTGAAACCAAGGTATGGGAGTCAATTGCCAAACTCAAGGCTACCATTTGACGTCAAGCTTTTGTGCAGAACCCTCCTCTAGTTGATCCAATTCCTGACCCTTGTATTGCCTCCCTCACTGATCAGGTGGCTACCTTACAAGGTGAAATTGAGTACTTAAGACAGCGCCTTTCCAACTCTGAGGATTTATCATCTGAATCTGAAGAGGAAGGTGATGTCGTTAATACTCCCGCTCATGACAATCATGGTTGTTGCCCTGGTCTAGAAGGTCAACCCCGGGTCAACTGAGTGTGTGCACTAGATCAACTTGCCAAAGTGACAAATAATGTAGCTGATAGGCAGGACACATTAGAAAGAGAGGTCCAAAGCCTCACCCACTTTACCAAGACCCTAAATGGACAAGCTGCCCCATTGGTCACTCAAGCCACTTCTCTGGCTACTTGTGTCAATGGGATTGCTGGCACCTTGGCAGTACAACAAATCAAGATTGACAAGTTTGGGACTGCTGCAGCCACTGCCAGAGATATTAGTGGACAGAACAGCTCTACCTTGGACACTCTAGAGGAAAGCCTTTGACTCCTCTGGGCTAGACAACCTGCTGATGAGTCTGAGTTTGAAAGCAACCTGCATATTAACGTCCTCAACCCTGGTGAAAACAGTCAGTCCTTGTCCCTGTCCATTGAACCAAACTACAAACCAACCTTCAAACAGATATTTGATCCAAAAACCTCTATCATTGCCACCTTTCTAACCATTTACAAAACTGCAATGTGAAGGGCTACCAACAATCTCAAGAAAGAACACATCCTCATCTGTCTCCATCTCACTTGCCAAGAAGTTGTGGTCCCAGAACTCCCCTCCATTGTCACTTGGGAAGACATAAAGTGCCTTCTTATTGAGGAATTTAGAGGAGATCTCAGCTTAGAGGTCAAGAAGGATGCATTTATGCACATTGCCTTTAAGCCCAAGGAAACCCTGGCTGAGTTTTCAGATTGTTTCTACATTGAAGGCCGGCAGTTAATCACCAGTTGCCAGTTAACTTCCCAGGAAGCCTACATGGCTTGCTCAAATGTGCTGAAGGTGAACCAGCTTTTATGCCTACACTTTAAGGCATACAAGGCTTTACTCACTTTCATGAAAAGTATTAAGACTCTCTTACAAGACATGCATTTGACCTATGGAGGTACGGTGGTACGCAAAAATAAGGCCAGCAATGCTGGAACTACCTCTTGTACGCCACGCATAATGACCCTGGGTGCTGGTGAACAGGCTAAGAAGCAAGGTTGTCATAACTGTGGCCAAATTGGGGAACCACTCACACACTTGCACTAATCCTTGAGTGGAAGGTTGTGACTCCAAGGAACAGGCGGGAAAAGAGAGGTCAGCTTAGAGACAGAGACACTCTCTGCTGACCAATCTCCCCCATCTCCCCCTGATCCTCTGTCTGATGAGGAAGCTCCATCCTTTTCTGGCCCAACTATTCTTCATCTGTTTCAAAATCTCTTCAGTGATTCAGAGCCTGAAGATTCTGATAATGAAGATTCTGATAGTTATGGCTATTATGTCTTGGCTGTTCCAGAAACTATCTCTGTCCCATACAAGCTTTGCTCTGAAAAGACTACCACAACTTTCTGAGTACCTGCAAGTGAAGCTAAGTCTATGATGACTTGCCCTTACCTAGCTCAAGCCCATCAAACTCCCGTCTTGGTTGATTCTTCTGAGACAGCAGCCAAGCTAGCTGAAGCTCTCTTCCAAAATGTAACTGTATCTCTCCTGCTACAGGCTGTATATAAGGAGATTTCTGCATTACAGTGCATGCTAGCTAAATGGGAAAAGGATCTAGAAGCTGCGCAAGATGTGTTAGCAGTCTTGCCCCCCTTTGAAAAGATACAACCCGTGTGAAAGTATCAATCTAAAAGGCAAAAATCAAAGCCATCCTGGACACGGGTTCTCCAGTCAATGTAGTATCTTCCAAACTAATGAAGAAACTTAAGTTGGCCCCTGACCTCAACTACACGCAGTCATATGGCACAGCTGGTATGGCACAAACACGGGCCATTGGTGCCTATTCTGCTCTACCCATGAGGTTTGGGAAACTCCTTATTGCTTCTCCCGCTGTAGTCCTTGAGAATGAAAGCTATGACTTCTTGGTTGGTACGCAATTCCTCCAAGAGTATAATGGGATTTTAAAATTACAAGATGGATACCTTTTGCTCTTGGGATATGAGGTTCCGTTGATTTTTGAGGAACCTCTGCGCCTTCCAGGGAAACTTCTTAAAAATTGTGTGCTTGAGTACCCTACGGGTATCTTCTCTCTCAAGTATAGGACCCACTCTTTCAACATGCGTACCCCTCCTCCTTCCTTCCCTGCGGAAAAGGGGTACCTCTGCTAGCACTTGCAGCTATTACCATCCCCTGGGCTCTCAAGTGGTGATTGATTCCCAGATTTCTTATGAGCTACCTGAAAAGTAATTCTTGGAACTTTACTCACCTGAATCCTTAAGTTGCACAGAGCCCCGCCTGTGTCCTGGGATTTTAGATCAAACCCACAAAGAGCCCGTACAATTACTGCTTGCCAACCTGACGGCCCTATTCATGCAGGTGATCTAAGGCCAGGTTGTGAAACATGGTCATATACTGGGAGCAGAACAGGTGACCTCCCTATATCCCTTTGGAACTTTTAGTGATTTTAATCTACCTGAGGACAATCCTCAAGTTCTCTTGTTGTTCACTGCTGCTGATTTCCCCCAACTGTCTCCTGTTCAACAAAAAGACGTGTTGGACCTACTCAATCAGTTCAGCGACATCTTTGCCTCTGGTCCTATGGACTATGGCCTAGCTAAAGGGGTCATCCATCAGATTGATACTGGGGATGCACCCCTTTTTGTGCCAAACCATACTGTTGTAGTAGGGTGGAAGATGCTCAGGTGTCTAAAGAGCTCAAACAACTTCTGGACGCCGGGTTACTAGCTCCTTCCCAAAGTCCTTGGGCTTCTCTGTTACTGATCCTCAAGAAGAAAGATGGCAGACATTGCATTGTAACAGACTATTGCTGCCTGAACTCCTTCACTAAGAAAGACTCATACCCCTTGCCCAGAATTGATGATGCACTTAGACAGCTAGGTGGTTCCAAGTTTTTCTCAGCCATGAATCTAGCCTCTGGATACTGGAAAGTTGACTTATCTCCTGAAGATAGAGAGAAGGCTGCACTTATCACTTCAGAAGGCCTTTTTGAACCACTCAAATGCCCCAGGGACTCTTCAATGCCCCTGCCACATTTTAACAGGCTATGGACTCCATTCTATGAGACCTAAAGCTTTCTTGTGTCCTCGTATACCTTGATGATATCACTGTGTTCAGCGCTACCTTTACCAATCACTTGAAACACCTCAAGGCTGTCTTCATCAAGATTTGCGAAGCTGGGTTGAAACTTAAACCCTCCAAGTGCTCTTTCAAGAAACGTCTCAAGTTTTTAGGTCATGAGGTCACTCAAACTGGAATCTGCCCCATGAATAATAAGGTGGAAGCCATTGACAAGATGCTACCTCCCACAAATCTTTGAGAGGTTCAAGTATTCCTTGGTATGATGGGATACTACTGACAGTTCATACCTGACTTTTCTGAATTGAGTGAGCCCCTTGTCCAACTGCTACACAACGTCTCCTTTGAATGGACTGACAGCCAACAACAAGCATTTGAAGCGCTGAAGGCCAAGCTCAAGGAGGCTCCTATCCTAGCCTATCCTGATTATGACAAAGAGTTCATCTTGTACACTGATGCTAGTGAAGTAGCTGTGGGTGCCATCCTTGCCCAACTTGATGATGAAGGCGTGGATTGACCTATAGCTTACTTGTCAAGGGTCCTCAATAAGCATGAGAAGAACTACACCGTCACTGAGAAGGAATATTTGGCCGTGCTACATGCGGTGAAACAGTTTTGACATTACATCTATGGGACCCACTCCACGGTAGTCACAGATCACTCCTCCCTCAAATGGCTGCAGCAGTTAAAGGAGCCTGAAGGTCAACTGGCACGTTGGACTCTGCGTCTGCAAGGATACAATTTCACTATGATACACTGTCCTGGGGCCCAACATCAGAACGCTGATGGCCTGTCCAGAATGCCAATCCTAGCTATCCATCCCACTGACGCTGATTGTCTATACGAGTTAATAGGGTATCCTGACTCTTGGACCAATGAGCCAGAGGACATCTGCTTGGCTCTACAGACCCTATCCAAGGACACTGTTATTTGCAATAGACAACTCTTCAAAAAGGTTAACAATGCCTACCTACCTTATGTTTGCCCTAGCATGAGGATAGCCATCATCCTCCAAGCTCACATTGACACTGGCCATGGAGGCATAGCCAAGACTCATGATTGGTTGTGCAAGAACTTCTATTGGGAGAACATGCGTCTCCTGATCCCTGATGTCCTTGCTTCCTGTCACTCCTGTCAACTCCAATGCCCTTGCCTGTCCCAACACCAGTTCAAGCTCATCCCCCCAAAGCATGCCTTCCACACCGTGAGTATTGATGCTGTTGGGCCTTTCCCTTGGTCTAGGTCTGGATGTTGATTCATCTTGGTTGCTGTAGACCACTTTAGCAAGTGGGTTGAAGCCAGAGCAACAAAAGATATAACTGCTAAGACCACGGCTACTTTCTTGCTGCAAGACATTTTCTATTGTCATGGCTGCCCTCAAGTCCTGCTCTCTGACAATGGTACCAACTTTAATGCCCGTCTCATCACTTCTATTGTTGAAGCTATGGGAACTCACCAATTGTTCTCTGCACCTTATAACCCCTCCACCAATGGAACTGTCAAACGAGCAAACTCCTCTCTGGTATCCATAATGAGAAAGCTCACACTCTCTGACGCTGCCAACTGGGATATGTTCCTCCCTGCTGCACTCTTTGCTTACCAACTCAGTAGGCACCGTGTGACAGGCCAGTCATCTTTTGCCATGCTGTATGGACGTGAAGCGGCTACCCTCTCAATCTTGGGACCCCTTTGATCAAATTTGTATGTCTGCAAATCCTGAAGCCCATGTTAGAGACTTAACCAATTGTATCATTAACATCCAGGCAACTGCATACTCTACTGCTTACAAGGTTAAGGCCCTGGAGCTCTTCCCGTCTAATGCTGTAAGAGTCCCCCTCCCTGAGTATCAAATAGGTAATCTAGTTCTCTACTATCAGAATTGTACAGGTGGTAGAGCCCACAAGCTGGATTCTCTCTGGGTTGGGCCCTGTGAGGTCACCTTTAAGAAGGGTGTTGAGTATACAGTAGATCCACTGTCTTCTGGACGTCCTTTTGCCCGTGTTCACTCCAAGTTTCTCCGCAAATACCACCTCCCTGTGTCCAATCTTGAGGGGGGAGATGTTGTAAATTGTGCAATTAATGTTATTTCAATATGGTCTTTGAATCATGATAGTTGTGAAGATTTGGCTGGGTTTGCAATCAACTTCAGAAATCCCTTGCCTTCTGCAAATGGGTCTGGTTCAATATCCACCCATTCCAGATTATTGTACCTGTCTGTGGTTGATCCTGGTATGACCTCATCCCAACATGACCCCCTCAGCCACTCTGTCTTCCTAATGAGTGATCACCGTCCCTTGCCTACTATTTAAAGTAGAATCATTTCCCCTAATAAAGACAAGTTTACTCACATTTGTGTTGGCTTTAATAATCTTCAAGCTTTTTTCTGTCCTTTCTGCCAAAAGGACTTTTACATCTTGTTTTCCAGGAAATTAAGGTATGTGTCCTTAATTTTGCCCTGAAGGCTAACCCAAGGCTAGCTTCAAACCTCAAATATTTTTTTATAAAGATTTCCTGCTGTGTTCTCCAGGATGTCGTCCCCTGGAGCTGAACACAACACAGACCATTTCCCAGACTTAGAAATTGACTTTTTAACCAAATTGTCAGTCATTAAGACTGGTCTTTATTTTATTTTCTTAAGGTTAATAAATTGCCTTAGTCCTTATTTCACTTCATATAAGCTCTTAGGAGCCTTAGTGCAGTTATTATTGCAAACCTTGCCTACCTTTTTATACTTGACAAATATAAACATACTTGGTTTGAAGGCCTTAGTTTACAAAATTTATCCCAAGCCTTCAGACCTTATAGTTTCACTTGAAGGACAATTATACTCAACAAAAGTTTCATTTATCTAGTTCTGGATTACAAAAATAATCAAAAACAACAAAATTAAAATTGAATACATAATTCCAAAAATGAGGCAGCCAACAAAAGAAGCCATATTCAAACCAATTAAACTAGTCACATTCTAAAGTAACCTACATCAACTGATATATTGTTCAGGCAATTAACAGGCTATAGTCAAAGAATGAAATTGGTTCAGTCACAAAAGTGATATTTTCAAACACAAAACAGTACATTTTCTGACAATTTGGATTGCTTTTGTGACTCAAAATAGAAATAAGGTCTTTTGAGAGTGAATGCACCAACATTTATTCAGGAAACTATAGCATTATTTTCAATTTATATTCTTCTAAATTTGGCAGCTTAAGTCTGAGAAAGTGTCTCAAAAGAATTACAAATTTCAATTAAATTAATACATTGTGTAAGGCCTTGCCCAGTATGAAACAAGATTGTAGATAAAAGAGTAAATAGCTACTAGATTCAAATTTAAAAGGCATACAAAGGTAGGCACAGTTTGAAATAAAAACCTTAAGAAAAACTTCCAAGAGCTTATAATTTGTAAAGTGGGGAGAAAATGGCTGTAAAAACCCCAAAATTATAAGGTAAGAGAGGGTATTCACTAAATTTTTAGTAGTTAGAACTGGTATATCAATATTTGGGAAATCACCATGTGAGTAATAGGTCATAAATCTATATAAATTACCCTTGAAGTTAAAGGGATTTGACAGTAAGTCAGCAGTTGGATGACTTATGATCTCTGTCAGGGAACCAAACTTGGGTGGATGCCCTGTTGTTTTTGGGAGCATACAGACTGCAGGTTTTGTGGGCAGAGCCCATTACAAGATTGATGCTAACTTAATGAGGTAGGACATTGATTTTTCCACCCAGGATCATGGACCAGCAACCAGAATTATAGTGTCTATCACCCCTATGAGAGTGATATACACTATCTCAAATAGATTATGGTGTAATCAAGGGGGAAGCTCAGGAGCAGGAGCAAGAGCGGGTGTGAGCATCAGTTTGGGAGTGATTGGCGGTTTCATGTCTAACTGGTATGCAGACAGGGAGTTGTATTTATCTCTGAATAGATGGGGCTCAGTTACGTACCAAGGCCTTGCCTGTTGTATCTGGTCAACACTTTTTTTTGGGTCAAGAAATCTTGTGCTAATATCTTCTCAAAAGTGTAGTCTTTATATTTAGGCTTTAAAAAACACTCTGTAAAGTGGACAGGACCAAATGTGGCACCTGGAAGACAATAAACTGCAGACAAAGGGGCAGGCAGGCAGGAAGAAATTGAACTTATTTTTTAAATAGCTAAGATAAAATATGGTGATATTTGGGAGAACCAATATCTCATAATCTTTATTTAAAAATGGCAATAAAGTCTTAGTGTGATGTCAAAAATTCATGTCTTTAATGTTTTTTCTTTTTTATTATTTTTCATTAAGTTGTGTTGATATATGGTTGTATGATAACAACCTAGGCTATCAATTGGGTCTACATACAGCTACAGCCTGGCGGGTTTCTATCAGTCTGTAGAAAAAATTCACTAGTCTGCAAGTAGACGGTGGCGCGCTCTACTTGGATGCTTTCTGACTACTAGGCAGCAGCTAGTAGTGATAAAGTGATATAGATATGTACTCTTTATATACAAGAGGCTATATTTCTGCTCAATCTCTAATTCAAAGAGCACCTTATATAGGGTTGATAAGCCCTCTTGCCAGATTATTATCTGGCGCTTCTAACTTTTATTGACCAGTCTTCTATTCCCCAGGCTGTGAATCTCAACTCCCAGAGTTAGGCAGCCATATTGTGCTGGCATGGAATTTCAATTAATTACTGGGCCCCATGTAAGCGTAACAGGGTCCTGGCAGCATCTTGTTTAATGTTCATGCAGATTTGAGTATTGATTATCCTATTGATGGGTTATTTGCATCTCACATTGCCAGTTTAAACAACTTTTCATATTGGTTGCATGTTCAGGTTTGAGCCCTGATGCTTAGATGTTTGGCAGAGGCATGTCCTTTAATCATATTCTTGAATCATCAAGCTTATTGGCTAATGTTTGAACCAATAGAATTCTAGAAATGGACCATGATCAAGCTTCATAGTAACTATAAATATTATAATTACCCAAAACTATCAATGAGATCACACTGATAATTCATTAAGCTTGACAGCTAAGTGGCAATTGGTTGTCAGGAGCCAATGATTCAGAAGAATGATATTCAAGTCTACCACATTATTCCAAAATCCTGACATGCAGGATCTATGGGTCTATATAGTATCCCACTGCCAAACTTTACATCTAATATTTGGGCTTCATCATAGGATTGGTAAATATGAGTTCAGGTGGCCAGGTCACCCAAGTTTTGGAGCAGCAAAATAGTATTGTCATAGAAAAGATGTTCATTGGCTGGATTCTTAGGAAGGGTTGCTCAACCCTTCTGTTCTCAAGTCATAGTCATGGGGATGGCCTTTGGGTCTGCATTTTCATCATGTGGTGAATCTTGATTGGTTACCATGGTAGACTTCAAACTCATCAAGCTAATTGTGAGAATCAGAAAGCAGGCTAGAGAGAACAAACCCATGCTCTCAACCATAATAAAATCATGGTTTCAGCAACAACCAAATGGTTGCCACTTTTAATTCCTGAGAGGCCAAAGAGGGGGGAGGAATTAGATGAACACTAAAGCAATAGGCAAAACCAAATGGCCAAATTAAACTAACAAATTTCAAACTTTATTATAGTAGAGAATGATGAAGCAGGCCTTTTACAACTCTTGCATTCATTTAAGGGATGAGATGAGATTGGGGTGGTAGATTAAATGTCAAAAAACCAGTCAATCAATGATATGAGCGGATATAGTGCATTTCTTGAGTCAGGAAGATCTTGACAAATTTTGAATAGACATAATCAAAAGGAAAACTGAACCAACTAAAATCAGGAAATCTGCTTTGGATGCAATTACCACTGCTTTCAGCCGCTCTTGCATATGATATTTAACCAGGGGTGTCTCTTGGGTGGGTTAGGTGGGGGCATTTTCAGAATAATTCCAATATAATAAACTGGGGGCTTTTCTTGGGCTTTTTCAGTGATCTTTTAGATAAATATTCAAACATAATTTGGTAGAAATTCCCAAGCATTTGGTAGGGATTGGAGTAGAGGCCTAAGGAGGAGGCATAGCTTTATACTAATGTTAGGAATTTCTTTGCCTTCATTAGGTAATTTGTCTAGTCTTTCATTGAGCGCTATGACTTCCAATTTTTTTCTGGTATCTTTATCCTGGGAGGTATTTTGGCCTCAGCTTGAGGGGACTCAATCCCAAAAAATGTGGGCAGACAGCCCCCTGGCCCTTAGGCCTGGCAGCCCACAAGTAGTCATAACTAGGGTTTGAAACCTGCTCTTAGACTTGGGTTTTAAGAAGAGAAAAATTGTCAATCTTGACAATCTCTATGGTGCCAAAATTTACTCTGAAGATAAAATATAACCACATTGATTTTAAAAAGAAAACAAAGTAATTTTAGTGAATTGGTAAATAATGGCTAAAGAACTTTTAAGCTGTTTAAGTTTAGAGTTGGAATTTTCAATTGAATTTGAAGGATTTAAGTTTTTAAAAAGAACAAAAGTAAGTTCAAAGTTAAATTTGAAAATATTTAAAATTAAAAATTTATAATCATATGCAATGGTAAACTTAGAATTTTTGGCTTAAGCTTACTCTTATTTGTTGCTTTATTAACATATAGTTCTTCAAGAGTGAGTTGCAAACTGCAACAGGGAGTTTTAAAGAAAATAGAGAGAATGGGAGAGTTTGAGAAGCTTCAAACCAAAAAAAGCTTACACACTGTTTGAAGCTACTCAAAGTAAAGGAAACAATTATACTTAATCTGACATGTAAAATGATTTGCTTTTAATAATTGGAGCAAAAATTGAGCAAAAAGAAAAGATAAATGACTTTAACTTAAAAAATAACTTAAAATTTTATTCAATTCAATTCCCCAAGAAAATCTAAAGAAAAATTCATCTTTGAACTTTAAGTTAATAAATCAAGTCCAAAGCATAACATTGTTCTCTCCAGATCCAAGTTCAGAATATACTTGAATATAAGAAGAAAGAAGTTCAGGGAAATTTGTGAGGTTGCTAGCTGGTTTCCATAAACTCTCCTCAATTGGGAAACATTTCCAAAGGACCTGAAATTATAGCTTGCCTGAATCTTTGCAATAAGAGAGGATAGACTTGACCTCATATTCAGGAGAGCCATCTATCATTTCAGGAGGTGGATGTTCTTGTAGTTGATGTTTGGGAACAGGACCAACCTGAGGATTTAAAAGCAAGACATGGTTAGCATCATGGATACAGTAGCCCATAGAAAGCTTCAGTTGGTATAAAACAGGTCCAATTATTTCAGTAACCTCAAAAGGACCAATGAAGCATGAAACTAGCTTTTGGGAAGGCCCTTTGATAGTTATGTTCTTAGTATTTAAGAAGGCAAAAAAATCTAAGAGAATATATGATATAGGTGAACAATGGCAGTCAGCAAACCTCTTGTAAGTACTCAGTGCTCTAGAAAGGTTGTTCCTAAGTCAATTCTGTACTTATTTAATAGCAGACAGGAAATATTTTAGCCAGAGTCAATCTGGAGGATCCTGTAAGCATAGTAAAAAAGATAGGAGTATAACCCAGGTTTGTCCTAAAAGGATTCACAGCAATAGAAAATTGAGGAATAATGTTGTAATAGTATTGTGCAAGGAAAGGTGTGTGGACCAATTGCCCTACTGTTTGTTGGAAAAACATTGTAAATACTTTTCTAAAGTTTGGTTGGTATGTTCAGTCTGTCTTTCAGACTGAGCGTGAAATAATGTTCTGAAAGAAAGATGAATCCCTAGTTGTTTCATCAATTCCTTCCAAAAGAGTGAGAGGAACTGAGGGCCTCTGTCAGATAAAACATTGTGAGGGGTACCACAGTACACAAAGACATGAGAGACAAAGAGGGAAACAATCTGTTCAGCAGTGATATCAGAGATACAAGAGGCAAAGACTGCCTGTTTAGAAAAACAGTCTACTAGTACAAGTATGGCTTCATAACTGTTGGAAGGAGGAAGCTGAACAATGTAATCTAAAGAGACAGATTGACATGAATCTTTAGGGACATGTAGAGAACAAATCAGGCCTATGGGTTTCAGGCTGGAGTGATTACTGCTGCTGCAAATTAGGCATCTTGACACAACCTTTACAAATTTTGAGATTTTTGGCCAGTAGTAGAATTAAAAAAAAATTTCAAGTGTCTTTTTATATCCCAAGTGTCCTGAAGGTAGGCAATCATGAAAGAGCGTGGTCAAGGACTGTTGTAAAGAAATGATAGGAACATACAAGACTTTCTGATGAAATAAGAGACCATCATAAAGTAAATATGGGGATTAGACTTGGTGATAGTCTCACCAAGAGTCTTGATAAGGGTTGAGGTGACAGGGTCCTTAGACTGAGCATCTTGGATCTCTTGGTTGACGTCAAGAGAGATAGTACTGATTACATTCAAGGTGTCAGGGACCCACTTTGAGGGGAACAAGCCCCCAATTTGATGAGCCAAGGCCCCTAAATTAAGCCTTGCAATGGCTGAACCAATGGGCACAGTGACCATGGCAAGAGGGCCTAAGTGACCTAAGTATGCAAACCTCCCCATAAGGTAGCTGAAACAACCCAAAAGATAGTATTCTACCATGTACATCAAAAGATAGAATGAAGCGTGAGGCCGTACCAACAAGGGTTCAGCAGGTGGAGGAGTAGAATGGCGGCCATAGTGGAACTTTCTTCCATAATGACCAGAAGGATACTTGAACCATCCATTGATCAAGGACTCCTTCTGATGGGCATCATTGGGTGAGGAGTTTTGCCAGTCAATAGTGGGAGTGGGATTCTCAAGACCTTTTACCGTTGTAAAAGGGGAGACTAGAAACCATAACAGGAAATAAATTCCCTTCATGGCTTCAAATAAGTTACTAAGAAATAGATGTGGCAAGATAGGATAAGAAATATTCTTTATTGTTAGAACATTTGAAATGAATGAAAAGTTAGAACTTATATAGCCTTGAAAACAAGGCTGAATATTTGAGAGGAGTTTGGGAAATGAAGATGATTTACATGAGTAATTCATTTTAAGGGTAACTGTTTCAAATGGAATTTAAATAGTTGCTTAATAAACTCCAAACTGAGGTGGTGTAGACAGAGGCACAAAAAAATCTCACATTGATACAGCTAATTAAGCGGTACATAACCAGAGGATCAAGTATCTTAAGGTACGGAGCTTGCTCTAAAACCATAGAGAGTGGTTTTCAGATTGTCTGGCCAGCTGTACACAGCCAATCAAACAGAGAGAGGTAAGTGACATTGACAGTCATATTATTAACATTTTTGAATTTGAAAGGCGTTTTGAAAGCAAAAACCAATTGAATTAAATGATAATAAAAAGATAATTCAAAGATATGAGATGATTCTGTACTAACAATACATTCATCATTAGAGTCCTGGGTTTGAATCTGGCTCTGGCAAGGTTTAAAGAGCTAACTATTGTTGTGAATGTTGTTGTTTGGTGTCTTTAACTGGGTGTCTCCTAACAATTTGTTCATCAATAAAATAGAGTCAGGAAAGGAATTCCTGACACAAGGAGAGAAAAAATTGATTGAAAGGACAACTCTGGTGTTGAGGGCCTCATATTCACTGTTTTATTTAGTATAGGATGGGTGAAGGCTCAGAGCATCAGGAAGTTTGTTGAGAATACTCTTCTTGTAAACAATCTTGAAGTGGAAGTTGGAGGGCTCAAGAACCCATCTAGCATGATGTTGTGAAATACGACAGTTTTTAGTGAAGTAGACTAAGTTCTTGTGGTCTGTGTAAACAAGACAGGGTTCTTCAGTACCCTCTAGGTAATGGCGCAAGTGCTTGAGGCTATTAATTATTGCCAAGAGTTTCTTATCATGAACTGGATAGTTTTTTTCAGCAGGAAGATGTTTCTGGGAGAAATAGGCGGCAGGATGTAGGGTCTTATCTACCCAAGCTGGAGGAGTATACTACTAACAGAGTAATCACTATCATATGTTTAAATCACAAAATCTTTAGAGGCATCAGGAATCAGGAGGACAGGAGAGGAAGACCGCCTTAGTGGCATCAAAAGCACGTTGGGCAGAGTCACTCCAAACAAAAGGAACAGAAGGAGAAGTCAGCTTTTTAAGTGAAAGGACAAGTACAGAGAAGTCCTTAATAAACTTGTGGCAGTAGTTTGACAGGCCAAGAGATTCACAGAGCTGGGTACAGTTGGTAGGTACAGGCCAATCCTGTATAGAGGCATCTTATTTAAAGACACAGCAAATCCCTCTTTGGTTTGGCGTAACCAAAAATTCTACCTCTGTACAAAAGAAGGCACACTTAGAGAACTTAGCAAAAAAATTTGTACTGACAAAGACATTGAAACCCCTGTTTAACATGGGAAACATGCTGGTCTAAGGAAGAAGAGTATATTAGTATGTCATCTAAATAAACAACAACAAACTCATTGAGAAAGGGGAGAAGTACCTAATTCATGAGAGCTTGGAAGGTAGAGGGAGCATTGCAAAGCCCAAAGGGCATGCTGTTGTACCTGTAAAAACCAAAAGAAATACAGAATGTAGTATTATATTTGTGTCTATTTGCAACGCGCACTTGATTAAAGGCACTACAAAGGTCTATCTTTGTATAGACGTTGCTGCCGTCCAAACAATTGGTCAAGGTTTCTGCAGAGGAAATGGGGCAACAATCCTTGATTGTGATCTCATTGAGAGTGTGGTAATTAACACAAGGACACTTAGTTCCGTCACTCTTTCACACAAAGAAGATGGGGGAGGAACAAGAAAACATAAAACAAGATAGGTATCCCTTTTCAAGTTTTTCATTTATGTAGTCATTGAGAAGATTGTTGGCTGATTTAGAAAGTGGGATGATGCGCCCCCAAGGAGGAGTGGTTCCAGGGTTGAGGTTAATATGGATATTGTATGGGTGGTGTAGAGGTAGTAGCTTACAGCCCTTCTCACTAAAACAATCTTTGTACTCTGAATAGCATAAGGGAAGTCCATCAGGGTCAGTTCTAGGGATTTTTTAAGAAAGGGGGTAGAAATGGTGCAGAGTACCAAGGTGGTGTGGTCCAGAAAATCATGTGATACATAATGTAATGAACAAATTTTGTTGTTGCAGACAAAGCAAACTCTATTATTGTCATAATCAAGGTTGACAAAGTTTTCTTTCAACCAAGGGAACCCAAGAACCAAAGAGTAAGAAAGCTTGATAGCATTGCAAGAAAGTCTGAAAGGAGAGCCTTCTAAATCAATGATAATGGGTTCATGGAGAATAGAGGATTCTTCAGTAGCCTGGTTTAATATGTGTACCCTCTGGGATCCTTTGGTTGGAATGCCCAGAGGTTTAACTAGGGAGTTATCAATGAAGTTTACATTGACACATTTATTGAGGAGGACAAGAACGTGGCTCTTGCCTTTTGGACCATAAACAGTAATCATCAAGGTAGTCAGTGATAGCTGGTCCTTGACAGAAATTTTTGAGACTTGTATCCTTATTGTTAGTCTTTGAGACTTGAGGAACAGGGTGACAGGTGTTAGGACAACTTGAAAGAGAGTGGTCACTGAAGCCGCAATGTGAGCAAAAATTCTGGGTGTGCCTGTGTAGAGCCTCCTCTGAAGTGAGTCAAAACCCTTCTCCAGGGCAAGGTTCTGTGTTAGGACAAGGGGTAAGAGTACTGTTGTTGGAGTTGAAGTCAAGAGTGGAAGCCTTAAGAACAGAAGAGTGTGAACTAGAAGGTTTTGTTGAGGAGCATATAGGAAGTGTTCCAGCACGCTTTCTGTTCCACTTAGAAACCTCTTTAAGCAGAGGTTCACGTTTATCAGGTAGTTTGGCAACATTGGCAAACTTGAATGTAGGAATGAAGAAGTGAAGAAGTGAGAATTCAAAAGTGAGAATCTAAAGACCAAGTTGACACTTTTTAAATTTTCAAAATGGCTTTTTATAATAAATTAACTAATTTTTCTTGACTTTTTTGTTAAAAGAATAAATAAAAAGTATTTTACATGACCATAATAATTTTTACACCTAGATAAGATGTTTTAATTTAATTTTTAAATTTAAAAGGTGTTGATATGGGCACTTTTTGATTCTCACTTTTTTATTTCTACAGTTGAGTTTGCCACTGTTGCCAGTAGTTCATGATGAGAAAGAAAGTTCTGCAAGTTGGGGTTCAAGCCTAACCTATAGTAGTTGCAAGCTTCTGCATTTGAAGAGTGTAATCTAGATTGGAGGGCGCAGAAGTGTTGATTGTATTTGCCCAAGGTGGAAGAACCTTGAGTAAGTCTGAAAAAACATGCAGCTAGGAATTGAGAGATATCTTCTTCACTGAAAAAGACAATCAAGAGCAAAAATTTTATCAAAGTTCTTAATCAGGGAAGGTTCATGTACACTGCTGGCACTAAACCAGTCATGGTTATGAACTGAGAGCTTCTTGGTCAAAAATAAAACCTTCTGAGCATCAGAGCCAAAGGCCTTTGGAAGCTCAAAAAAGTGGGCCTGATTGTAAGTCAAAGTATTAAAGATAATGTTGGGAGGAGAGGAATGGACCAAGTTAGACAGGTTATTGAGTATAATTGTCTGTTGGGTCTAGTAGTTGGATTGAAGAGGAGACTCCTTTTTGCGTAAAAGCTTCTTAAAAAGGTAATCTTCTACAAGAAGTAAAAAAAGCAGAGCAATAAAAATTGAGATAATTTCTGAAACTAATACCATTGTATTAAGAGGAAAAGATCCTTAATAACTACTGGTATGAGAAGCCAAAATAATGCAAGGCCTTGCCTAATATAAAACAAGATTGTAGATAAAAGTGTAAAGAGCTACTGTATTCAAATTTAAAAAGTATATAAAGGTAGGCACAGTTTGGAATAAAACCTTAAGAGAAACTTCCAAGAACTTATAATTTATAAAGTGGGAAGACAATGTCTGTAAAAAATCCCAAAATTATAAGGTAAAAGAGGGTATTCACTAAATTTCTAGTTTTTACAACTGGTATATCAATATTTGGGAAATCATCATGTGAGTAATAGGTCAAAAATCTATACAAATTACCCTTAAAGTTAAAGAGATTTGACAGTAAAGCAGCAGATTGCTGACTTATCATCTCCATGGTAATTAAAATTTACTCTGAAGATAAAAACCAGCTGTGTTGGTTTTATAAAGAAAAAAGTAATTTTAGAAAATTTGTAAATAATGCTTAAAGAAATTTCAAGCTGTTTAAGTATAGAGTTGAAATTTTAAGTCAGATTGAAATATTTAAACTTTCCAAACAAATGAAAGTAAATTGAAGTTGAAGCTAGGTTTAGATTTAAAAATGTTTAAAATTTAAAAGGTAATTTTAAGCAAGAGGAAAACTTAGAATTTTGGCTTAAGCTTACTCTTCTTTATTGTTTTATTTATATATAGTTCTTAGTATATAGTTGCAAACTGCAACAGGGAGTTGATAGGAAAATAGAGTGAGTGAGAGTGTTTGAGTAGCTTCAAACCAAAAAAAGCTTACACACTGTTTGAAGCTACTCAGCATAAAGAAGATGATTACACTTTTTATGGAGTGCAACAGTATTTGTTTACACTGATAGTAAAGAAAAGTGAGCAAAAATAAGGTAAATAACTTTAACTTTAAAATACTAAATAAAATCCAGTTTAATTTCTTAAAAAAATACTAAAGAAATTTTCTTTAAACTTTAGATTAGTTTTTAATTCTGAAGCACAACATATTGTGATAGATTACAGGAATATCAACCCTTTTACTAAAAAGGATTCTTACCCTCTGCCTCAAATTGATGATGCTCTACGTCAACTAGGAGGCTCCAAAAAAATTTGCTATGGACCTAGTATCAGAATATTGGCAAGTAGACCTGTCTACTGCAGATAGAGAGAAAGCAACTCTAATTACCTCTGAAGGTCTGTTTGAACCCACTTGTATGCCTCAAGGATTGTGTAATACACCTGCTACTTTTCAGCTAGCCATGAACTCTATTTTATATGACTTAAAGCTGTCCTGTGTGCTGGTATACTTGGATGATATCCTGGTTTTCAGTGCCACCTTTACTAAACACCTAGATTACCTGAATTCTGTGTTCCTCAAGATACAAGAAGCTGGCCTCAAACTTAAGCCGTCCAAGTGGCCCTTCTTCAAGAACTGTTTGAAGTTTCTGGGACATGAGGTTAAACAAACAAGGATTTGTTCTATGACCAATAAGATTGATGTTGTAACTGTGCTGTTTTAGCAGAGTTACAAGGGGGAAATGTTTAGAAACTAGATAATATTTTTTATTGAGAGATAAGTATTATATAGTCATTGTGAATTGTGAATAACAGGAACATGATAGTGCTGATCACACAGTGGGATAGTGAAGGGGGTGGCCTGATTCTGGTAATGAGTCAAGCGCCAAAACAAGGTATCCACTGTAAGGGATCAGCTTCTGTTCATGTTGTTGGATTTGGAAATTCAAGTCAACTTCCTGGTTTGGCTTCAAGTGACTGGATAATTGGATTGCGGGTCACAAACCTGCTTACTTGGAACCTTGCTGGTGGGTCAAGCCTGCTATTTTGACACCCCCTGGCTGAAGGCCGACCTATTCTGGGAACAGGTTGTCAGGGAGGTTGTTGGGAGCCCGTGCGTCATACTGGACTAACTGTTGCTCTGTGGCGGGTAAGACAGTCTCTGGTTGCTTTTGTCTTGCTTTGCAGGGCCTGAGGCAATCATGGTGGAGGACTTTGTCCTGTTTTTGTTTTCTGATTCCTTGCACAAGGCAAGTGTTGTTTTTGTTTACCTTTAGGACAATGGCAGGGCCAATTTTTTCTGGCTGTAATTTAATTTTGTCAGTATTCATGACCCAAACTTTGTCACCAATCTCATGTCTGTCTTGGATGGGAATGAAGATCTTTTATAGACGCTTTTATTCTTTTTCTTATTGGTTGCTATTGGCCTGTATGATCTGGTGATCAGAGCAGGGTGAAACCTTGTCTGGCATCTCCAGCTTAGGTCCTGATAGTGCCTAGATAATATTAGGTTGTGTTCCATAAACTAACTCAAAGGGGCTTTTGCCGGTGGATCTGTTCATGCAGGTCTGGCATACAAGTAATGCGGTTGGTAGCTGCTTGTACCAGTCCTCAGGTCTCCTGGTGGTGAACTTGGTCAAGGCTTGCACAAGGCTGCCATTCAGCTGCTTTAAGCGTCCATTGGTCTGAGAATGGTAAGGTGTTGTCACTGTGTTCTGGACCGCGTTCTTGGTGAGGTATACATTGGTATCTTTAGAGGTCAATTCTTTGCCTCCATTAGTTATCAGGAGTTCTGGCTTTCCAAACTTGCTGATGATTTCTCTTTCTATGAATTGTTGTATGTCATTGCCTGTATGTGTCTTTACTGCTTGTGCCACTGGCCATTGTGTGGCAAAGTCTATTGCAGTAATGATGTATTTCATTTTGTTATGTTTCCCAGGCATGGGGCCAACAATATCTAGGGCCCACACCTTGAAGGGCAGTTGTGTGCAAATAGGTAGTACTGATTTAGGTGGGGTATTGCTTTTGAAAATTTCTCACATACTTTGCATTGGTCCAAGACTTCCTGGACGTCCCAGTATAAGGTTGGCCACCACACTTTGTGTTTAAGGAATTCATAGAGGTTGCAACTTTTTGTGTGTCCAAGATCTCTGTGGTAACATAGGATTGTGTCAACTTGCTAATGTGTGGGGACACAAGGGATGGTGGTTCTGTTGGTCATTTTTTGATGTAAGGTCCCGTACACGTCTGCAAATAAGTGTTTGTTCTTGATGACTGTTTCTTTTGTTATGTCTGTGGTGCCAGGGGGAAGCCATTGTCTTTTGTCTGGAGCACTAGGAGAGGCCAGTCTGGGTTGAGCCCATTCTTGCCCCTTGTAGCTCCAACGTATAGGCGCAAGAGTGTGTCCACTATGGCAAGTTCAGGACCAGGTTTGTATTGTATGACCATATTGAACCTCTCCAGGAGTTCCATCCAGCGTGCTTGACGGCAGGAGAGGTTTGCCTGTGTTTTGAAGTATATGAGGGACTTGTGGTTGGTTAATGCCGTAAATTCCTCCTGTTGTTCTAGGTAACAATGCTATTTGACCAGGCAGTGTGCAATTGCTAACAATTCCTTATCATGTATAGGGTATCAGCACTTGCTGTCTGTCAGTTTGCGTGACTCATAGGCTACGGGCAGGAAATCATCATCATTGTTTTTGATTTGTAGTACTTTTCCAATGGATGTGTCAGAGGCGTCTGTCTCCATTTGATATTCCCTATCATGTTTGAAGTATTGTAGAATGGGTGTGGTTGTGAGTTTCTCCTTAAGACGTCTGAAGAAAAGGTCGCATTGGGGGGGGGGTCCATACAAACTTATATTTGGCGCCAGTTATGGTGGACAGGGGTGCAGTCAGGATGCCACAGTTAGGGATGAATTGTTGTACATAGGCAACCATTCCCAAGAATGTGTGGAGTTCTGAATTGTCCTTTGGAGGTGGTATTTTGCAAATGGCCTGGATTTTCTGGCTGTCAGGCTTGATGCCCTCCTTTGAAACTACATGTCCCAGGAAGGGCAACTGTTTGCGGAAGAACTGGCATTTGGAGCGCTTGGCTAGCAGCTTATGTTATGCCAGAGTAGCAAAGACTGCCTCCAAATCCTTGTGGTGTTGTTCTACTGAGGGGCTATAGACAATAATGTTGTCCAGGTATACCAAGGCATGCTTGCTAATGTGGGGGCAAACAACTTGTTCATGAAGGTCACAAAGGTTGACAAAGTGTTTGTCATTCCAAAGTTGAGTACCATACACTTGTATGAACCATATTTAGTGTGGAAGGCTGTTTTGAGTATATATTCCTCCTAGATATGGATTTGGTTGTAACCTGCGGTTAGGTCAATCTTGGAGAAGACTGTGGCGCCGCCTAGGGCATCAAAGAGGTTGTCAATAAGTGAAAGTGGGTAACAATTCTTGATAGTGACTTTGTTTAGGGCTCAGTAGTCTGTGACTAGGCGCAGAGTACCATCTTTCTTTGCCACAAAGAATACAACAGCACCAAAAGGAAACTGTGAGGGACAGATAAGACCTTTTTTCAACGCCTTCTTGAGGTAAGCATATAAGGTGTTGTCTTTGTTTGGGGTAAGGCAATAGATAAGCTGTGCCTTAGGTACAGCTCCTTTGAGTTAGATGGAGTGTTAGATGTGTTTCTCTGGTGGCAACCCTGGTAAAGCCTCTTTGAAGATTTCTGGATGATGGGCTACAATTTCACAGTCCTGAGGCATAGTGGTATCTTAGTGGTCCTTGAAGTGTATGATCTTGTACTGGCAGGAGTCCCAGTCAATTGCCTTGAGGTTCCCCTTTTTGTCCAGGGTCTCTGTAATGTGTACAAAAACCTGGTCTCATAAGAGTTGGTCTACTGTGCCTGAGTAGATTTGGCAGTTGGCCCCTTATTGTTTGATGGTCAGTACTGAGGTTGCCTAGTCTACATGGGGGTTGTTCCTTTTCAACCAGTCCAGTCCCAGCACAATATCAAACTTGGGAAAATCATTGATGGGGCCCTGGATAATTGAATGCAGGTTCTCTAGCATGACAGAGAAGGGGGCAGTTTCCCTTGTCATGGCAATGTGATGTTCATTAGCTAAAACCACATTTTTAATCTGCAAAGGATTAGTGGTCAGCTCAAACTTGTCTACAAAGCTGCTGTTGACTAGGGTTCAGTCTGCGCCTGAGTCCAGGAGTACTGAGCCTGTGTAACTGCAAAAGCGGAAAGGATAAGACATCAGTTTATTGGGATGTCTGACAATGGCATAAAGTACTGGGTCTTCTGAGGGTACTTGGATCATTGGACATTGGTCCACGTCCTTGGGTTGGTACTCATTGTTGGGTAAGTTGGGAGTTGTACGTGGAGAGCTTGGCTTGCTTAGTGCTCTCCCCAGACTTTTCCCTTGTCTTGGTTGTCTTGTGTAGCAGTGATACAGAAATAAGTACAGTTTAACTGACTGTTGTTCCCAATTCTATGCCCATTTGAACCTGTGGGTTTGTAGTTCAAATTGTTGTTATTGTTCCCAGGAGGCGGTTGGTTGGAGCGTCCAGTTGGGTGAGAATCTTTGAGTCTCTCCCTTTTCCCAGTTTGCGCCTTTTGAAGATCATTGGATGTTTGTTCTGCTTTCTCTGCCTCACAATGCAGGCTTTGCAAGTTGATCACTTGGTCCAGGTTTACATGTCTTATTACATATGACTTGAGTGCGTTGTAGTACATGAGATGGGTAACTGGTGTGTCAAAGGCCATATCTCAGGGGGCACATAGTCAGAGTTTCTCATATGCTTGGGTGAGCTCCTTTACTGTTCCTGTTTGAGTCAGATTCTTCACTTGGTGTATGATCATGAGTGTGGTATCCTTCAGTACAAATCTTGCCAAGAAGTCTTGCTTAAAGGTGTCCTAATTCTTCTCAGTGTGTTCTTTGCGCCACTTGTTGCACCAGGTACCAGTGTCATGCATCAATTGTATGGAGATCTCTGCAATCCAAAACTGTTGCAGGCATTTAATTTGGGCCAGCTTGCTTTGGGCTGATTGAATCCATGCTGCGGCGTTATTGTTGTTGGTTCCCGCAAAGGGTTCCAAGGCAGCGCTTCAGAGTCTCTGGACCACATAGGCTGACATGACACCGTCCTCAGTTGCTTGAGGAATGACGGCAGGTGCTTGGAAGAAACCTTGTGCCAACATGGCATTGAAGGCAGGTAGTGGAATCACTGTGTTCTAGTAAAGGACAAAGCCATTGGGTATTTTGGTACCAGGCGTGTATGGTATCCAGTCTAGCAGGAGGCCAGACATGATTCTATTGAGGATTTGTTGACCGCGGCAAGTACAGACAACAGGCAGAATTTTGCAAGATAAGGTAGGATGGAGAACTTATTTGTGCTACCAATGTTGTAACTGTGCTGTTTTAGCAGAGTTACAAGGGGGAAATGTTTAGAAACTAGATAATATTCTTTATTGAGAGATAAATATTATATAGTCATTGTGAATTGTGGATAACAGGAACATGATAGTATTGATCACATGGTGGGATGGTGAAGGGGGTGGCTCAATCCTGATAATGAGTCAAGCGCCAAAACAAGGTATCCACTGTAAGGGATTAGCTTTTGTTCATGTTGTTGGATTTGGAAATTCAAGTCAACTTCTTAGTTTGGCTTCAAGTGACTGGATAATTGGATTGTGGGTCACAAACCTGCTTACTTGGAACCTTGCTGGCAGGTTGAGCCTGCTGTTTCAACATTGATGCTATCAACAACATGTTGCCCCTACCAATCTTTGGGATTTACAAGTCTTCTTAAGGATGATGAAATACTATTGTCAGTTCATCCATGATTTTGCTGAGATCAGTGAGCTGTTAGTCCAGCTACTTAGAGGCGTACTTTCAGGGAACCAACCCTGATCTTTTGGCTTGCTAGTGTTTGGTAACTGGAAGGTTGCAGACTGGGTGAGCAGAGCCCACCAAAAAATTGGTGCTAACTTAATGAGGTAAGACATTGACTTCCCCACCCATGACACACAGGCCAGCGGCAGGGACAATAGTATCTATTACTCCTGTGAGAGTAATGTATAAAATTCCAAATAGCTTATTGGTATGGTCAAGGAAAAGCTCAGCGGCAGATGCGGCATTGGTTTTGGGGTGATGGGTAGTTTTATGTCTAATTGGTAGGCAGGAAAGAAGTTGTATTTATCTCTGAACAGGTGGGGCTCAGTAATGTGCTAAGAATCCTTCCAGTTGTATCTGGTTAGCCCTTTAGTTTGGGCCAAGAAATCCTGTGCTAATATCTTGTCTGAGGTGTAATCCTTGCATTTGGGCTTAATGAGGTATTCTGTAAAATGAACAGGACCAAATGAAGCACCTGGCAGCCAATAGATAGCTGGCGGGTTAGCAGGAGGACCAGATGATTTTTGAGTTAACTGGCATATGACAAGGATAAAATATGGCAACAATTGGGGAAACCAATATCTTATAACCATTATTTAAAAATGACAATGGGAATTGATTTTGGCCTATCAGGTACTTATACTGCACTACCAGGCTTCATTTTCTGATTAGTTTTCTTGAGCTTGGGTGGGTTGGCATTGGGGGTCTTAGATGATGGGGCGGTGTTTAGCACTGGCAGGTTGCCACTGGCTGCTTTGGGATAAGAAGACTTTGAATTCTTCTGTTTGGCAACTCAGATGTTGGGCAGAAATTTGGGTTCAATGCCACTTTCTGAGCTTTGGAGAAGTTTAGAAAAACTCTCATTGAGGGACTGTTGCATTTAATTAAGCAAACCAATGATGTCAAGTATTGGCACCTCAGAGAAACTCCTGGAATCTTGCACTGGCAGTTTGCTTGAAAAATCCTACAGTGTAGTTAAGGATTTTGGACCTGGCAGTTGACAACAACTTTATCAATTGGTTGTGAGCTGTTGGATTCCCATTCTTTGGAACTGACGGTCTCTGAAGGTTTTGTTCAGGGGTTGACCCTGGTTCCTTACTCTGGGATTCAGGTACGTCCAAATTGTCATTCCTGACATGTACCTTTTGAGTAGACAGAGAGTCAACAACAATTCTTTGGTGCCTTTAAAAATAAGCTCAAGGAAGCTCTCATCCTGTACACTGACGCTAGCAGGGTTGCAGTGAGAGCCATCCTGACACAACTAGATGATGAAGGGGTAGATCACCATGTTGCCTACTCTTCTCACATCCTTAACAAACATGAAGAGAAATATAGTGTTACTAAAAAGGAGTGTTTAAATGTGTTACATGCAGTTAAAAAAAATTGACACTGCATCTATGTCACACACTTCACGGTGGTCATTGATTACTCCTCTCTTCTCTGGCTTCAACAATTAAAGGAATCTGAAGGACAACTAGCACGCTGGGCTTTATGTTTACAAGGTTACAATTTCACTGTGGTTCATTATCCTAGGATTCAGCACCAAAATGCTGATAGTCTGTCCCAAATGCCTATCCTAGCTCTGCATCCTACTGAAGCTGATTGGTTGTACAAGCTTATAGGCTACCCTACTGCATGATAATCTGAACATGAAGGTACTTGCCTGGCTTTACAGAAGTTATCTGTGAATAATGTAGTTAGGGATAATCAACTGTTCAAGAAAATTGGGTCTTTATATCTACCTTACGTCTGTCCAAGCTTGCAAGTATCAGTTCTGTTACAAGTTCATCTAGACACTGGGCATGGTGAGATATCTAAGACTCATGACTGATTGGTCAAATAATATTACTGGAAAAACATGCACATATTAATTTCTGATGCTCTGGCCATTTGTCATAAATGTCAACTACATTTATGAGAGAGGAGGGCTAAACTAACTAAGTTATGCTCTCACCCTGGTGAGACAAACCACCAGGATGTCACCCAGTAGATTACTGGGATGGCTGCTTTAAGAGGGGACCAGAGGGAAGACACTGGAGACAGTTGAGAAAAGTAGGCATTCAGTCCCATCAACAAAAGGCCAGTGAGCAACTAAGGAGCACACGAGGGAACAGGAGCTGGAATCTCAGGCACCTGCAGGGGGGCAGAGTTGTTGCTCTCCAGTTGAGGAAGAGGAGAAGGAGGTGCTCCCTCTGCAACAGAAGCAAGCAAGACAGGATCAGCAGAGTACAGATATAGGTTGTTACAGGTCAGACTCTTGACCAACGCCTCCTCTGAGACAAGTAGGGTGGCTGGAAGGTGCAGAAGATTAGAGGTGTTGTTGCCCACAAGGTGCGCAGAAGAGGAGAGTTGGCCTCAAAGATCTGAAGAGGTCAACCAAAGGAACAACAAAAATAGACCCAGAGAAAACACTACAAACTTGAAGACATGAAGTAACATTTTCGCAAGCTCCAGGAAATTTGAAGTCTAAATATGGGGTTCCCAAGGTCATTAATTACAGTAATTTAATTAACTGGTATAGCCAGAAGCAAAACAACAAGCAGGAGCAAGTCAGGAGACTTAGATTGACTTGTGGGCAATTGTGAGCAGCTTTAACATTGGATTTATTAAAATTGGGCTCAAAGACAAGCAAAAACAAGGAAAATATAATATAAAAGTAGGTTTTTATAAAAATTATTAACTTGAATTTTAGTTTCAAACTGTGAATTTGAAAGCGTAAGTGTTTAATATAACAGCTATACACTAACACTTCTTTTAGGAGTTTTGAAAAGACCACCAGGTTCAAACTGGGCCGCTTAAAGGTAAGGAATACTAAGAAAATTACTAACACTTTTTAAAATTTCAAGGAACTCAAAGTACAGAGTTCAGAGCCCAAATAAATAAACAGTGTAGTAGTAGACTCTAAGGTTTTTAATGTAATCAGAGAATCAACAAGCAGGGAACTGAAAGTCTCCTTGCTAAGTTAAAAAGAGAGAGTTGCAAGTTGGTGAGTCACATGATAACTTGGCCTGAATCCAATTGGCTAGGGGAGAAATTTTGCTGAATCAAACCAGGGGGACTGGAGGATTCCATACTAATTTACAGACCTCCATCTGATTGGCTGGAGTTGATTCTAGACATTTGGGGTTCATTTGACTTTGTTGATATTGGTGTGGCATCTCCTGATTGGATGTTCTTAATTGTTTTCAAAAACAGTCAACTTCATGCCAATAGAGAGTCCAAATGAACCAATGTTTCTTCCTAGGGGAGCAAAGGCCAGGTAATCTGCAGGGTAAGCTAATACAAATCTTTTGTCTACAGTGTGTGCCAAATATCCTAAAGAATTAAGTGACTTGGCTGGATTTGAGAGCTTTTCTTAGTGCAATGAGGGAAAATAGTGCAATCCAAAGCCAAAGGGGGCAGTGAATTTACAACATTGACCTTGTCCCAACCAGCACAAGTTCAAGTTGGTATTACTCAAGCACACATTTCACACTGTCAGTGTAGACGCTGTAGGTCCCCTCACTTGCTCTTGTTCTGGATGTTGGTTTATCTATATTGTGATGGACCATTTTAGTAAGTGAATAGAGGCTAGGGCTACCAAGGATATTACAGCAAAAACCACAACCACATTTTTACTTCAAGAGGTATTCTATTATCATGGCTGCCCTCAGCTGCTTCTTTCTGATAATGGGACAAACTTTAATGCTCAATTGATAACTTCATTGGCAAAATCTATGAGCACCCATCAATCCTTTGCTGCTTCTTATAATCTGTCTACCAATGACACTGTAAAACGTGCTTATTCTACTCTGGTCTCTATCATGCACAATTTAACCCACTCAGATGCTCTAATTGGGATTTATACCAGCCAGCTGCTTTTTTTCTTACTTCCTAAGTAAAAATTGTACTCTTGGGTTCTCCTCATTTGCAATGTTGTATGGGCAGGAAGCCATCATCCCCTCAACCTTGGGACATACATTAGTTGAGCTAGATGCTGCGCTTAATCCCAAACAAGTCAGAGAGTTATTCAATAAGGTCGTAGACATCCAGGTAACCGCATATACCTCTGTGTATAAGGCTAAGTCTTTGGAACTGTTGCCTTCCAATGCATCACATGCCCCTGTCCCTGAGTTCAACATTGGAGACCAGGTCCTTTATTGCCAACACCGGATAGATGGCTGCACACATAAGCTAGATTCTCTCTGGGTTGGCCCCCTTACTATGATATTCAAGAGAGGTCCTGAGTATACTATGAAGATGAATTCCTCTGACTGTCCCTTTGCTTGAGTTCATGCTAATATTATCTGCGCCTATCATCCCCCTGAATCCAATCTTGAGGCGGAATCTGTTGTGAATTCAGATTCACTATGGGTTTTTATTGGCCTAGTGAATGATAGTTTGCAAGTTGATTCATGCAAAAGTCTTTGCTTTTGCTTTTGACCTGTAGAGTCCTCTTTACCCAAATACAAGTTGACATCAATATCTGAACCTTCTGGATCCCTACCAGCCTATTGACACTTGGAGTACCTTCACTAAGGCTACTATAATTGAACCTTTGGGTATAAAATTGAATGCCCTTTTCTCCAATAAATAAATTTATTTTTGCTCATTAATTTTAATATTGATTCTTCAGCACTCATCTTTCATTTGCTAGGAAGATATCTATTACTTATACTCAGATCAAACAGGCTGATTAGGTCCAGTAGAGTGTAGGTGTTGTGATCTTGGGTCTCAGTGTGTTTTGATAATAGGTCACTCTTTTGCTTAGTGTGCCAGGAACTATGTTGACCTTTACAGGTTTTTAGTATATAGTGAGAACATAGTTGTCTGGCTCAAGGGTCCATCTGGCTTGTTGTTGGATAATTTTCTTGGTTTGAAGAGATAAAGTAGGTTTTTGTGATCTGTAATAACCTTCATGGGGAATTTTGTGTTGCATAGGTATCTTTTTCAGTGCTCCAAGGTCTTCATGATTGTGAGCATTTCTTTATCATAGATGGGGTAGATTTCTTAAACAGGAATTATTTTTTGAATAATATGCTACTTAATGTGTCATAAATTGTGCTATCAATACTATTTTGATATGGCCTGCAAATTGCAATACTTGCAAGACTTGGTTAGGTTTGCTTTTGAATATCACACCTGCCCCTTTCTGTAAATGAGTGACATTAAAATCCACACATTCTGAATTTTGCTGTTTTGGTTATTTTGATCCTGGTACAATTTTAAACCCAACAATCCCCCTTGTCTACCTAGTGATTAATCTTCACTCTCAGTCTACTATATAAGTAGAATTCTCATTCTAAATAAAGACAAGTTTATTCAAATTTTTTGTTGGCTTTTATAATCTTCAATCTTATTCTTTTCTTTTCACTAAAAGAAAACTCTCTTCAATTTTTCAAAGAAATAAAGATATCTTCTCTTAATTTTGCCC
>QTSX02005866.1:0-168429 GCA_014839935.2 Entomophthora muscae
CAGCAGGAAGGACAGGATGATTATAATCAATTGGAACCAGGGGCAACTCTTTGGATTTGACTGCCAAAGGCTTTGCAGGCACAACATGCTGAAGCATAGCCAATGAACTCTCAGGGGCAGACACTACTGGTGTTTCATTCACCTCAACAGGTTTATTCAAAATTGCTAATTGCAACTGAGAAGAACCATGGGGAGAACAATCCTGACTCTGGCTGGAGGATGCCACCGCAGAACAAGTCCCAGAAAACCAGGAGCGTGCAGCAGGTTTGGCTTCAACTTCCATTGAACCTTGTTTGGAAACCAACATATTTGAGACCAGAGAAAGAATTTGGCTTACCAGGGCCTCAGTTGTGGTTAAGGGGAATCCCAAACTGCCAGATCCTGGGCAGTCTGGTCAACTGCTAACCACAACGCTGAGAGTTTATTCACCTCAGGAACATCAATTGTACAGCAGTAGCAAGAAAATGAGGAAGGAATATCAAAAGAAGAGTAGTACTCTTTTGGAAGGTGTACAACTTAAAATATACTTTGAGCTCCTCAATAGATACACACAATTTTTTAAAAAGGGTATTAAGATGCACTCTCAGTTAAAATACTGGATTGTGCTCTACTGAGGACAACTATCATTCACAAGCATCCTCAGAAGCCTTTATCATCACATGGTAAACTTGGGATTTGTGACTAAGGCTTGAAATGGAATAGAATGATAAAGCTGACAAAACTTCAGGCAAAATTTCATCAGTAGGTGGAGCAGGAAAATAATCTGGACGCAAAAATGACATAGCGCGGCAGAAATAGGAAACAGAATATCCAGTCTCAACAACTGCAACCAGAGATGGAAACCACAGATTAAAGAAAAGCCCAGACTGAAAACTCAGAAAAGAACTGATACAAATAAACATGGTAAATGCAGATATCTCAACAGATCAGGAGAAAAGAAACATGAATTCATGAAAAACTGCTTCCAAAAACTCAGATGTAGAAGAGTTGAGTAATGTGACAGAAATTGCAGGATAGTAAGAAGATGTCTCTAAGTGGTGGGGAATTACCCCCAAATCCACATAGAGTTAATGATTAACCACCAACGTAGCTTTAGATACCGTTTTATAAAATTTCCAAATGAGATACTAGGATTAAGTAAGATAACTAATCCTAACCAAAGTAGCCCAAGATAAATAGCCTGTGAAAGCATCAGAGAATCTTCAGAATGAAATTCAGGACATTGAGATGCAGCACAATTTTCATTTTCCAAGACAGGTGGACCACTCCAAGATCAGCAGGCATTGAATTAACATTGGGAGGTGCCAACAACAAAGTTCCAACTGCAGGGCCCTATCTTCCAGTAATGATCTGGCTTAAAATAAGATTGTAGGGAATGTAGTGCAACAATCCAACTACAGGATGCCTTTTTAAAAGTAAATTAGACCAAGGGATATGTGATTTTTATTGAGTAAATTTTGGGAGTACTCAACTCTTAGAGTTGAAACAGTGAAAATTATTCAAAATATATCAAAAATTGACTAAGTAATACCACCTGGATCCTGGGCTCATATTCCTTCTACATTGTCAAGTAAATCTAGCCCAGGTTGCAAAGAGCCCTTGAGTGACCAATTTCTGACAACCATGCTGATTAATAAGCTCATACCAAGTAACCCTCAAATTATGTTGATTTATTAACGTCAACTTGCAAGGGGGAATTGGTTTCAGCTGGAAGACTGGAGCAGCTGTAACTTATTTTCAATCAACTGTTTGATTTAAATCTGTTAATTTGGTCAATTTTGTTAAAGACTTTCTGGCTTTTCAAGCCTTTCTACTTGGCCGGATAATTCCCAGCATGATGGAACCTACTGTGACAGCAACCAGTGACACTTGCCTCTATTTGAGAAGGTGCATGAAACTGGTTGTTTTTGCGTGCAGGCATTTCTAGTATGCAACTTACCTCTCCTATATTTAGCATTTTCTACTAATGCCTCCTTTCTCCTAGTGGGAATTTCACTGCCTCCTACTATATAGTCTCACACTATCAAATAAAGTGGTAGGTTTTGTTCAATTATCTTTATTTCTTCTGTTTTAATTTAGGCTGCAACTATACCAAAAAAGGTATCTTGATAAGATTAAAGAGCATTGACTAACTTTTTTTAGAACTTCAGCACCTAAGCTGCAACAATTACATCATCCCAATTGGTTTCAATAATAAGGCAGTGAATTAGAGACACCACTCTCTCTTCTACTTCCACATGTATGACCCAGAGCTGATTAAAGATCTTAGAGCAACTGGAAAAAGTTCCATCAGATAGCCAAACATCCTGATCCTTAAGAACTTTCAGTTGACTCTTGGTTACATAACTTATCATTCTCTCCTCAACCTCATTGTAGTATTTATTTAGCTGGAATAGGGAATTATTATTTCTAAATTTCACTTTATCATCAATGACTAGATCCTTTGCTGTTTCTGGATTTTTGACTAGAATGGAGCCATATCTCCCTTTGTTGGTTATGAACCTGATAAGTTGATAGTAGATATGAATCATATATTGCTGGGATCATTTATATTTTATAGGGTATAAGTGGCTATGACTGATTAGGATAGGTTTGACTTCAGGGGGATGTTTGTGATCAGATACAACTCTATTAGGCACTTTAAAAGATCTTTAGGAGGAAGATGAACATGATATTCAGGGAAATTTTTCTGGGATTCAATCCAATTGGTGACAAACATTAAGGTGAATCATTTATACTCACACTTGAATTGTTCAAGGGCATCAAATCTGAATATTCTGATTCTATAGAAGTAATAGCTTTTATACATAACAGCTGGTTTCTTCTGAGCAGTCAATGCTGTGTTCTAGGGCTTATCCAAGACACCCACTTTGGAAATCCTAACTGTAGGATTGGGCTCATGATAAGCTGGAGGTTATTATTAAGGTATGAATAAGGGATTTACTTTAAAGCCCTGGGAATAATAACTATCATAAATCTTCTCTAGATACTACTAGGGAGATGGCGCCAAAGTACAACAAAAATCACAAAGAGAAAATGTGAATAGAAATTTGTTTTATTGGATGAATATAAATTATTCTTCTATGGCAAATGTTTATCAAAGACAGTAAAGGGACAGATAGATCACTAGCCACTCTCATGAATGGGTTGAGGATCAGTTTTTTCACTATAAAAAAGATAAATGGGACCTTCACCCAATTTAGGTATAAATCTATTTCAAGTTGCAAGAGGTAATTGAAGGATTTTGACTCTAAATGCAACTCCTCCAAAGGCAAAGTTAATATAGCATAAATATTTTGATTCATGACATATCTGGTGGTAAAGTTGATAGAAGTCATTATTTATTTATTGGCATTGCCTTTTCTAGGCATGAAACCTACAATTTCTAGCGCCCAGACCTTTAAGGGTAGTTGTTTTTGAATCAGGGGTACTAAATTTGGTAATGTGTTGCTCTTGAAGTATTTTTCACATCCTCACACTGTTCTAGTATCTTGTGAATGTTTTGATAGAGAGTGAGCCATTAAACCTTGTGTTTCAAGAACTTGTAAAGATTTATTCCCTTAGTGTGTTTAAGGTCCCTATGATGACACAGGATGATGCCCAGCCTTTGATGGGTTGGCACGTACAGGATGATTATCACATCTGACATTTTCTGGTGTAGTGTACTGTAGATGTCTGCAAATAGGTGCTCACTTTTAACTACCTTGTTGTGAGTGAAATCTGTGGTACCCAGAGGTAACCTTTTATCCTTAGTACAGAGAACAATAAGGAGCCAGTCTAGGTCCAGTCTGTTTTTCCCCTGGAGGTTCTGACATAGAGTTGTGATAGGATCCCTGTGGTAAAAATCTCTGTTCCAGACTTGTGCTGGATCTTCATATTGAATCTTTCAAAAAATATCATACAGAGGGCCTTTCTATAAGAAAGATTTACCTTATCATAAAGGAGATGAGGTATTTGTGATTGGTGAGGACTTTAAACTCATATTGTAGCTTTAGTTAACAGTTTTATTTAACTAAACAGTGTACAATAGCAAGTACTTATTTATCATGTATCAGGTAGCATATTCCCTCTTAGTTAGCTTGTGTGATTTGTACACTACTGGCAGGTATTTGCCATAAACTGACATGATACAGAGAATCACATCTATGAAAGTGTCCAAGGTGTCAGTCTCTATTTGATAGTTGCCATTATGTCTAGGGTATTGCAGGATAGGCGTGAAAAGCAGTTTTTCTTTAAGGAATTAGAAACAGAGAGCCTACTGCAGTATCCATACAAACTTAGGCTTGGCACCTTTAATGGCTAACATGAGATAGTGAGGACACCACAGTTGGGAATAAAGTAACTAACATAATCCACCATACCCAGGAAGGTCCTTAGTTTACTCTTGTCCTTGGTTAGTGGCATTTTACAGATGGCTCAGGTTTTCTGTGTGTTGGGTTTCATTTCATCTTTTGATACTATATGGCCTAGAAAGAGTATTTTCTCCTTAAATAATTGGCACTTTTAGAGCTTTACTAGGAGTTTGTGATGTGCCAAAGTGGAGAATACAGCTCTAGGACTTTATGATGCTGCTATCTGTTTAGGTTGTATAAAATAGTGATGTACAAATAGACAATATAGTGTTTTCTGATATGCAGTGTAAACGCTTCATTAATTAATATAACAAAGGTGAATGGTGTGTTAGTTATCCCAAAGTTATAGACCACACACTCATAGGACCTGTATTTGGTACAGAAAGTGGTCTTTAAAATATCCTCTTTCTTAATATGTAATTGATTGTAGCCAGCATTGAGCTCAATCTTGGGGGATACTGTGGCATACCCAAGTGCTTCAAAGAGGTTGTCAATTAAAGTATGTGGCTATTAATTTCTGATAGTAACATCATTTAAGGACCAAGAACCAGTGAATAGAAAGAAGGGCCCATTTTTCTTGGCCACAAATAATACAGCTGCTCCAAAAGAGAACTGAGAAGGTCTGATAAGTCTTTCCTCCTAGGCTTCCTTGAGGTAAACCCAAAGATTGTTGTCTTTTTTTGGAGTAAGGCAGTAGATAGATTGTACCTTAGGCACAGAGCCCTTCAGTTGTATGAAGTGTTGGAGATGTTTCTTGGGATGTATACTGGGCAAGGACTCCTCAAAGATCTCTGGGTGCTTTGAAACTATTTCCCAATCTTGTGTGGTGAGATTATCTTTCTTGTGCTTGAAGTAAATATCCTCATACTGACAGGAGCCTAATTTGATGGCTTTGAGGCTCTCTTTTTCTTTGTGGGTTTCAACCATACTGTCAAGGGTCTGGATGTATAAGCATCCTGGCTACCGCCAACCTACTTAACATCCAGCCATTGCCCAATTTGGTGCCCTTCCAATATACCGTTTGACATACTGAGAATGGTAACCAAGCAATATCACATGATAATCTAAGTATCCAGTGGCTTGAACCCATCCTGCACATGATCAACCCCTAGGTTTGATTCAACTAAATCTCTGCCACAGCCCAATCTATATAAGCCTAAAATATTATCCAATAAAAGATACTTCTCTTCTCTCCTAATTCCATATTTGAAGCTTCCCCAAAAGGCGCTTCTTATCACTGGTAGCAGCTACAGTTTTTTGACCACGCCCATGAAAGAGAAAATGACTGACCAAAACCCGCCCACCCTTGCTCACATACTCAACCAGGCCACATCCCAGGAGACCTGTAAAATGTACTTCTGCACCCATAACATCAATGAAGATATACCTATTGGATGCACCATATTTGAAGGTCTGGTCATGCCCAAAGCATGCGCCAAGATAATTCAATATAGTTGCTCTCTTCAACCACAAACAAATGCACAGCCACCTATCACAGGTGAAGTTACCAGCACCAAGTATATTGACATTGACAAGTTCTTTGGGAAAAACAAGGAAAACATCATCAACTGGCTAAATCACTTAGCTGCTAAACTCCAAGCCAGCTGCATCCCCCATGAAAAATGGGTCTAGGAAGCCAGCAAGCGCCTATATGAGGCCACAGCTAACTGGTTTGCCACCTGGGTTGGCTCACAAACCAACAACCAGCTTGACAACTGGGAAGAGTTCAAAGCAGACATCACACACAAATTCTGTGTCACCAAATCCCTCCAAGACATTGCAATACAGCTCAGTGATCTTCCTCAGAAGACCACTATTGCAGCTTACGCCAATGAATTTGAGGAAATACACCGCAAAATCCAAAACCCAGCACAATCTGACAATGTACATACCAGAGCCTCATTAATAAACAGAGAAAACCCTCTGTTGCTGCCCTCATCTGTCCAGAGGCCAGCACCTCCACGCCCGTGCTCATTGCAGAAGCCAAGCGCGCGGAAAAACATGCAAACATGGAATATGCTGCACGGAACGCTAATTGCTCCTCAAACAGCAATGACAGAGAAAACTCCAATGGCAACAAATTCCAGAACACCAATCATATCAATGGCAACTCCAATTGCAACAATGGCAATTACAACCAAAGCGCAAACCGCTTCTGTCCCAAGAAAGAGGACACTGCCAAAGTAAACAATGCTGAAATAGCAACCTGCTATGAATCTGACCCCACATTCTCTGACCTCTAAGGTCTCAAAAAAGAGGAACATGCAAAAGAGGAGGGGGAACAGGCTTAAGTGCCCCTGTCTCCCCCCAACTTGACAAGAAGAAGTACCAAGGCACAAACTTTGCTGCTCGCATCCCACGTGTCCCGCAATCCTCCATTTTTATGAATGTAAAAATTAAAGATTGCTCACAACTTCTTGTCCATCAATGCACTTAAAAATCACACACACATAAAATTTTATTTGACTCTGGTGCACAACACACTATGGTTAGTAAACCATTTGTAACCAAGTACAAAATACCAGTTGTCAAATCCAACTTCAAATACGCCAGAATGGCAGATAAATCAAAGGTTCTACTTGAAGGCAAAACAACTCTCTTCAGAATTGACCTCCAAGGCATACAAAAGTCCATCAAAGGACTTGTCATGGACAACATAAACTATGAAATTGTAGCAGGCATGGACTGGTTCACCCAAGTGAACCCCAGCGTATGTTGGAAAACAAAAACCATGACCATCTGTTGAGCAACTTGGGTTATTGCTGGTATTTCCAAAGCTACAGATAGATGTTAGCCTTGCCAATGTACTCTACCTAATCCTATGCAAGAGCACTACAGACTACAATAGAATAGAGCTTTGAAGATAATTATGTTTATTGATACTGGAGTACAATCTAGCCAGTGGCTGCATTCTATCCAGGTGTAACTAAGAACTTGTTATTAACCTTTCAGGCGTCTTTATCAATATATACTGCAACAACCCTTGTTCTTGTCCTTTCAGACAGTTCTCAGTGGCTACCTTTGCAATAGGTTCATCTTTTCTGGCTGCGCCTATCCTGATTGGCTGTCCTTGGCATGTGTGCTGCTACTGGCCTTAGCAGGCGTACATGGCACTTCATCTACAGCCTACGCTCTTCTTGAGCTAGCCTGCTATCATTTATTGATTGGCTGCATCTTACACGCCTATTATTGTGCTGGGAAACTACGCTGTATTTAGTTGACGCCTATAAATGGTCCTTAATCTGTCTTCCAGCATTGGAAGGTAGAATTTTGGTATTCCATTTGTAGGGCTTAATCAGTTATCCTTTTCTGGCTGACAAGTCTTCTGATTATTAATGCAATGGGTCAAATTAGGGATTATACACCGTATAATAGCAGAATTGATCCAGTATCAGCCTGTGAATTATCTGCCGTGTAATGCTAACCCAAACCAATAAGAAACCCAATTATACACCATGTAGCTCTGACCCAAACTCGGTATTTCCTGATCTTTTGTATATCACTTGTTTGATATGAGCATAAAATCCCATCAGGCAGTGTGGAGCTGTGTTGATACAACGTCCAGTAGGGTGGATTGTTAGGTGAGTGATAGATGATCTTTAGGTTATATGGCGTAGAATCAATGATAATCACTATGTTGGCTAACGTCTCTACAGCGTATAATTGTTACATCAATTATGATAAAGCAAGTAATATATGGCGTACAATCAGTACACATTGGAATGATTATCAGTTATAATACAGCATATAATTGCAACATCTATTATAATAAACTAAAAATTACACAGCGTGTAACTGCCATATCTATTATAATATATTGGTGATTATACAGCGTACAATTACTACACTTGATTAAATGATAACCAAGTGGTAATACAGTGTGTAACTGATTAAGATCTGCGTGCAATGATTAGCCTGATCATTTGTGGTCAATCAGCCTAATCTCACATTTCCCCCCTCTTGACCATAAATAGGGAGGGTAAGAAGAGAATCAGGCATATGGCTTTCTCAACAGTATCTTCCTGTCTTAGCACCAAGGAGGAGTACCAGGAGTTCCTGGCAACCATGTCAAAGGAGCGTTGTCAGGAGTTCAATTGCCAGAGTAAGGAGGTACGCCATCTCCAGTTCTACAGTTGGCGTTTGTTACAGGCACACAAGAACAATACTTGCTCAGAGTTGTCCTTGGCCGCCACCGTGGTGACCAATCCTTTTCAGCGTCCCCATAGCCCCATCTTGGAACAGGAAGTTGTTCAAGGGAGTCATCCTCCTTTGGTGGTGGGGGTTTCTTCAGTGGACCCAGCTGTTTGGCAGGCCCAGGCTGTGGTACCTCATTTGCCTGTTGTGCTGTATGCTCCTGACCCTACTCTTTTGGGTAGTGTTATTCTCTTGTATAACCCTGACCACGCGGACTTTGAGGTCAACAGCCTCTTCCAAGAGTATGAGTTCCTGAGTGAGTTTGTCTTTGTCCTCCTGTCCTGCAAACAAGGAGTGTATGCTCACTCCTGTCTTTACCATGCGGAGCAGTATCACCCTCCTGCTGTTTGTTCTGTTGTCTTCTGGGAGCTGGCTTGGCCTTTAGAGGGGGTCTTGGTAGAGCCGTTGTGCTCTAATGTGGCTTTGTATGCCAAATACGCGCAGGTAATTGACTTTAACCGTGCAATGGTGTGGGTCTGGTCTTGTGCGTGGGGGCCTAGTCCCAATTCCATCCGGCAGTGGGGACTTTGCCAAGCTGACAACCAGCACAACTGGCTAGCTAACATTATTAAAGTTACCTTGGAGAGATTGGAGACTGTGGATTCTTCCTGGTATCTTCCTCACACGGCTTTGTTAGGTAACCTATTCCTGGTCCCAAAGCCTTTGCTTCCTTGTGGCTCCTTGGGTCAAATGCAGGCCATCTTGGAGTACTACTGTTGTGAAGTTTTGCGCCGTCAGTGGGGTCTTCTGGTTGATTATCCCTTGGAGGGGTTCATTGTGGAGTGCTTAATGTTGGGGGTGTGCTTCCCAATTGAGTGTGGGCTGGGTTGCCTTGCAGATGGGGAGCTGACCTTGAGTGCACCCATTATGCACTGGGAACAGCTGTCCCCTGAACTGCAATGTATGTGGCTTCAAAATGTTGTTGTTCTCTACCAGGTGGTGGCCACCCACGCTTTTGGTGACTATGTAAAGGCTACCACCCATGATGTCCCTGAGGAGCCTGAGGAGGACACTCACCAATAAAGATTTGTAGGACTAAGTCCTATTTCCATATAATGCACTTTTTATGTTTTATTTTTATATTTTATATCTTTTTACATATTTACATCTCTTTATATTTTCCCTGTCATGAATCATATGATGTGCCTATATTACTTATGTTATTTTCTTTTATGAAAAGTTCAGATAGTGTTTAATTAGGCCCTTCCTTTGAGGTGTGGAATGGGCAAAGGAACTTTGCGTGTACGCAGTTGAATATGTGTCCACTATCCTTATCCTTGATGATGTAGGCGTCAGGCAAGGTCTTCTCTATGATCTCAAAGAGACCTACCCATAGTTTGTTTAGTTTGTGGGATCTACCCGCTCCTCTGGTGTTGCAGTATGCAACCTCCTCCCCTACCTCAAAAGAGGACAATGGGGCCCTATTAGCAGAGTCCCTTTCAAATCTGGCTTAGGTCTTGATAGCTGTGTTGCTAAAAGCAGATGCCTGCAATTTGATGAGGGTGTTGGCCAGTTGTCTTAGGTACTGATTGTAGGAAAGTTGCCCAGGATTGTCTGTGGCTGAGTACAGGACAGGCAGAATGGCAGGGTGTCAACCATACATCAGTTAAAAGGGGACGCACCAGTGGTGGAATGCAACAAAATGTTGTACACAAACACTGCTGCTCCTAAGTATGTTTCCCAAGAGGATGTACACAATGAAGCTAATTTCTGGAGGATCTGGGTTAGGGTATCACTGGCATATTCCACCCTCCCATTGGTTTCAGGGTGGTATGGAGTGGAGAGTACTCCGCGGACTCCCATGAGGTTGTTCACTCTCAATATTACTGAGGCCGTAAAATTGGTCCCGTTATCTGAGAGTAGGAACTGGGGGTAGCCATGGCAAAGTATAATGGCATCCAAGACAAATTTTGCAGTGGAAGGGGCATCTACTTTCCTTAGAGGCCGGGCTTTCACCCACTTAGTTAGGTGATCTATAGCCACTATCATATAACAAAAGCCAGGGCTGCTACATGAGAGTGGTCCCACTACATCCATTGACACAGTATGCCAGGCAAAATGGGGTTGCATCATTTGGTAAGTTGTGCTTTTTTGCAGTGGCTTATTCCCTTGACACTTGATACAGCAGTCAATTGTCTCCTGAATGTTGAAATTCATTGCCTCCCAGAAGTAGGTGCAAGACAGGATCTCTTTGGTCTTTCTTGATAGAAAGCATCTTCTTTGTGAGGTTGGCCAAGAGAACGTTTATCTCATGCTGGCCTGGGGTGACAATGCCCAGCGCAATGCACAGCTCAAAGCAAGAGCAGCCGCAGGGTTTGATGACCTCTGCATATAGCCCTTCAGGGATAACCACAGACAACCCAGTATCTGCAATCTTCTGGTGTCCAGGCTCCAGGGAAAAGGCAGACCTTGTCCTCAGCAGAATACCCTTATGTTCCAGGATCTGTGTAGGAAGTTTACACCTGTGTTTTCCAGCAAGTTTGTATGCTACGGGGACAATTCCATTGGCGTAAGCCAGATTGACAAATTTGCAGGGCCTGGGAGCAGTGTCTTGACCTTCCTTACTGAAGAACAAGGGTAAGGTCTGACCAAGGATTTTGAAGGTGGCAAGACCCTAATGTGTCATGGTACCATATTTCACCAGGAAGGAGGTGCCTATGAGAAAATTGTAGGTATTTTTTGGCAAAACAACTGTGGGGGGAGACACCGCAATGGAGCCAAATTGCATAGGTAGTGCGCTGTATGCTCCCACAGAGTACATGGGTTCCTTGCTAGCTGTACTAAAGGGTGATCTATAGTCCACATCTGGGGCTATACCCAATTTCTTCACCATCTTAGTGGAGATGATATTAAATGGAGCGCCACTATCCACTATGGCTCAAATGCAATGTTTGTTAACCAATATGTCAATGTAGGTACAATCAATATAAGAGTCATTGAGGCTTTTTAATGTGTGTATATCATTCTTCTCATTGCTCTCCAAGGTGCAGAGCAAACTTTCTCATACATTGGGATATGTGGACTTAAGTTCTTCCAAGGGGAAAGCTACTTGGATTGACTTTAAGTTTGAGGTGTTGTTAGAGCATGGTGAGCAACAATTTTCCCTGGCATCCTGTAACTGGGCTGCATATGGCTTTGAGACTTCAGCCAGGGCGTCCTCTTCTTGCTTGACTTTGCTTTGGGATTGTGTAGTCACTGCATACAGGTTGTTGGCCACAACTATATGGATTGCGTCTTTGTGTAGCTCATTGGGACAGTGATCTTTGGGGCCAGGTTCAATGAGAACGTTGAGGGATTTGGCAGAGGTAGAATTTCCCTCTTCTACTCTTCCTTGGCTTTTCCCTTGGTTGTTCTAGAAGAATGGGATTGTACCGCATGCACCTTCTTGAAGTTGGTTGGACACTTTTATTTCCAGTGTCCTGTTGTGTTACAGACAATGCAGTAAGGACCCTTCACGTCAGGAGGGTGTGCAGAGGACTTAGTGGAGTCCTCTTTCTGAAAGCATGGTTTCTTGTAGGTTGGCTTAGGTTGCTTGGACTCAGGTTGGTTGGGAGGACCAAACGTTTTGGCATGACTACAGAGGCAGTCCACAATTTCTGACACAACCTTGCCTTTGGCGGAGGCAGGGGCCATCACTCTATGAAGCTCTTTGTACAGGTGAGTGGCCTGCTTCATTGCAGCGCGGATATCAAAGGTGGAGACTGTATCAGAGCCAAGGAGCACCAATGCATCATGGTAGAATTGTTCTACAAATTCCTGCAGAGTTTTGCCTGGAGCAAACTTTATGGCACCAAACTCGGACTTCCTGGTGAAGAGGATATCCTCTCCACTGAACTCCTCCAGCACAGCCTGTCTAGCCTCTTGGTACAACCAGTCATTGCAGGTAGGTGTGGCATTACTAAGTTGACGCTGATTGCGTCTAAGGTGGTGATGAGTGTTGTTGCCTTTTGGTGGTTGCTAGCGCCCCTCATTGCCATCTTGAAGAGTCTCAGGAAGGAATTTATGTTCCCTTGTTTATTGAATTTTGGGAGGTTCAGAGGTCTTAATTGTTTGTTCACAGCTGTAGGCTTGGTGGGCTGGCAGGGGGAGGCGGTTGACTGCCTATCTGCTGTATAGCTACGCCTAGCCCTAGGTGTGGCCTTTGGCATGAAGGGCTCTCTAGAGGGAAGGGTTGTGAATACCTCGGGAATCCCCCTGTTTGGCTGTTCCCCTTCCTCCTCAGAGGTGTCAGTGGTGTCTTCATAGTGATCTGCACACATTGAGGATGATTTTTGCTGGCTGCTTGAGATGCACTTGCAGCCTTTTGTTTCCAGTAGCTGGATCTGAGCTTCCATTCTAGCCAGGCAGTTATGGACATTGTTGTTATCCATCTGCCGGCTTTTTTGGCAGAGCTCATACTCTACTCTTGCGGTGGTTTTAGAAAGGCGTGACATGGCGTCTCTCAGGGTCAGCTGCTCTGTTTGCAGAGCCATGATGGTCTCATGCGCTCTGGCAAACTCTTCTTTGTATCCATTGATTGTGCTCTCCAAGGTTGCTATTCTGGTCTCTAGTGTTGAAATCTTTGCACTGTACAGGCAAGGTAGCAACTTCAGCGTAGATGAGCGGGATACCTTCACTTGGCTGTCAACTTTTGCTTCTAGTCTCTTGAAGCCGTCCAGAACGTATTTTTTGAACTGGTGGAGCCGTGAGCCACGCTGCTCTACTTCTTTGTCCAGGGCAATAACATTCTGATCCATGGTGGTTATGTTGTCTGCCATTCTCACGCTGAATTTGTCTGACTCAGCACAGAACTTGTGGACGTTCTGCAGCCATGCCAGAGAAGCTCCCCATACATCCATTGCTTCATGGATCATGGCCCTGAACTTTGTGTTTAAGATGTTGATCAGTTCATCAATACATGCATGTGCATTCCCCCCATGGACTGATTAGCCAGGACCACAGCATGCATCTCCAAAAAGGAGGTGTTAGTTGTGGCCCATTGCTCAGCCCAGTTGCAGCAACAGGAGAGGAGGGCGTTGCCCAGGGACAAAAGCTCAAGATTATGGTGGGCGACAACTAGTTTTAGTTGTTTCAAAGAGGGCTGGACAAAGCCAGCAAGGTACTCCACAGCGTGATCTCCACCAGCAAGGCGCTCCTGGAGAGCTTGGAATGATGTGTTACAGTAGAGACAGTAAAGTTGCCAGCAAGTTTCCTGGTCTTGGTAGTGGAATAATATGCTCAGATTCTGGTCAGGGCAATCAGAGGGACTGAGGAAGAACCCACAAAGTAAAGTCTTGGCCAGCTTGACAATCTGTGTGTGATTGTATTAATCAACCAAGGCGGGGCCCTCAGGGACAGAGGGCAATGGGCCACAACCAAAGGGATGGTTGCAGGAGGGTGAACAACCATGGGGTTGCTCACAGAAAAAACAGAGCACTCTCACTGCCTGATGATTCTATATTGTACCCATGCTTGTCAATAAAGCTGGGCAGAGGCGGGGCCAAGGACAATCCTTGGCAGGCGGGGGCAGTTTCCTGTGGCATTGGCAGAGGCTCAATTTTGAGTGAGCACCAATGTTGAGCAACTTGTGTTATTGCTGGTATGTTCAAAGCTACAGATAGATGTTAGCCTTGCCAATGTACTCTACCTAATCCTATGCAAGAGCACTACAGACTACAATAGAATAGAGCTTTGAAGATAATTATGTTTATTGATACTGGAGTACAATCTAGCCAGCGGCTGCAATCTATCCAGGTGTAACTAAGAACTTGTTATTAACCTTTCAGGCGTCTTTATCAATATATACTGCAACAACCCTTGTTCTTGTCCTTTCAGACAGTTCTCAGTGGCTACCTTTGCAATAGGTTCATCTTTTCTGGCTGCGCCTATCCTGATTGGCTGTCCTTGGCATGTGTGCTGCTACTAGCCTTAGCAGGCGTACATGGCACTTCAGCTACAGCCTATGCTCTTCTTGAGCTAGCCTACTGCCATTTATTGATTAGCTGCATATTACACGCCTATTATTGTGCTGGGAAACTACACTGTATTTAGTTGACGCTTATAAATGGTCCTTAATCTGTCTTCCAGCATTGGAAGGTAGAATTTTGGTATTCCATTTGTAGGGCTTAATCAGTGATCCTTTTCTGGCTGGCAAGTCTTCTGATTATTAATGCAACAGGTCAAATTAGGGATTATACGCCGTATAATAGCAGACTCAATCCAGTATCAACCCGTGAATTATCCACCGTGTAATGCTGACCCAAACCAATAAGAAACCCAATTATATGCTGTGTAGCTCTGACCCAAACTCAGTATTTCCTGATCTTTTGTATATCACTTGTTTGATATGAGCATAAAATCTCATCAGGCAGTGTGAAGCTGTGTTGATACAACGTCCAGTAGGGTGGATTGTTAGGTGAGTGATAGATGATCTTTAGGTTATATGGTGTAGAATCAATGATAATCACTATGTTGGCTAACGTCTCTACGGCGTATAATTGTTACATCAATTATGATAAAGCAAGTAATGTATGGCGTACAATCAGTACACATTGGAATGATTATCAGTGATAATACAACATATAATTGCAACATCTATTATAATAAACTAACAATTACACGGCGTGTAACTGCCATATATATTATAATATATTGGTGATTATACAGCGTATAATTACTACACTTAATTAAATGATAGCCTAGTGGTAATACAGCGTATAACTGATTAGGATCTGCATTTGATGATTAGCCTGATCTTTTGTGGTCAATCAGCCTAATCTCACACCATCAAACGCAACAGAGTCAATTTTAATATCCTCAAAGAACCCAACAACCTCATTCTAAGAGACACATTATTTGTCCAGGTCATAAAACAAGACAACTCAGAACAACTAACTAAAGATAGTACCCTTCATATAATGAGGTACACTGAATTCAATAATATACGAACAACAAAAATCCAATGCCCAGAACTTGCGGCACTCCTAAATGAATATGTGCATGTATTCAAAGAGGAACTCATCAAGTTACCCCCCAAATGGGAGTTCAAACATGGCATCAACTTATGCAAAGTAATGCCCAAACCTGCACCCCTCTACAGACTTTCTTCCATGGAGACCCAAACCCTCAAAACACACATTGAGGACAACATAGCAAAAGGATTCATTCTCCCATCTGAATTCTTGTGGGGGCAGCAGTGTTCTTTGTAAAGAAAAGGAAGGCACTCTGTGTCTAGTAACTGACTACAGAGCACTAAATGCAAGCACAGTAAAGAATAAATACCCTCTCCCACTTATAGAGGATCTGTTTGCAAGACTCTCAGGAGCCAAATTTTTCTCCAAAATTGACCTCACCTCAGGTTACAACCAAGTTGAAGTAAAGGAAAAGGACATACCAAAGACTGTGTTCTGTACACAATTTGGATCCTTTGAGTGTAGGGTAAAAAACTTTGGGATGACTAACACTCCTGCAATGTTTGTCACCATGATGAACCAAGCGCTAAATGGTCTTTCAAATACATTATGTTACCTTGAAATATCATCATATTCTCAAAAACAAAAGAGGAGCACCTCACATATGTCCACAAGACACTCAATAAACTTGCAAAGCACAAACTTTACGCAAAACCAAGTAAGTGTCAATTTATGGAAAAGGAACTCCTGTTCTTAGGCCACATTGTCTCTGACAGTGGCATCAAAGCAGATCCAGACAAAATAAAGGCCATAAATAACATGCAACATCTCACCTCCGTTAAACAAGTTAGATACTTTCTTGGAATGATAGCTTACCTAAGGAAATACATCAAAGACTGCGGAAAACTCACCGCTCCAATCAATGACTTAACCAAGGGTAATGCCAAAAAGAATTCATATGGATACCAGAATGCAACAAAAATTTCCGATTATTAAAACAAGCTTTGATTGAAGCATCAATCTTGCAATACCCTAATAACAACGGGTTCTATGAGCTTGAGTTAGATGCCAGTGACACCGCTATTGGTGCAGTCCTGCACATCCACCAGCCAGGGCAGCAAGACTTCCTGCCAGTATGTTATGAAAGAAGAAAACTAACCAACACTGAGCAGAGGTACCCAATACATGACAAGGAGTTGCTAACAATATATCATGCATGCAAGAAATGGAGATGCTATCTAGAAGGACATTTAAATGTCTGAGTACTAACTGACCATAAATCCTTAATATATTTCAAAACTCAGAACGCACTTGCACGGCGGCAAGCAAAATAGATTTTCCTGCTAGAGCAGCTTAATTTGGACATCTAATAAAAAAGGGGGCAGAGCTGGTCACGGCTGATGCTCTCCCTAGACTATGCGGCAACAGTGGCAAAATTGACTGTAGGGATGTAAAAGAGAGAATTCAAAAGTGAGAATCTAAAAGTGGCCATGTCAACACTTTTTAAATTTTCAAAATGGCTTTTTATAATAAATTAATTACTTTTTCTTGACTTTTTTAGTTGAGATAATGAATAAAAATTATTTTATATGACCATAATAAATTTTAATTTCAGATGAGCTGTTTTAATTTAATTTTAAAATTTTAAAAGTGTCGACATGGCCACTTTTAGATTCTCACTTTTGAATTCTCACTTTTACATCCCTACAGTCAATTTTGCCACTGTTGCCAACTATGTCAGCCTAGAGAGGATCACCCTGACTACCTGGACCCTGACTGGTGAAACCTATACAACACTGAGTATAAAACCAAAGGAAAAGACCCCTCAACACACCAACTGACCCATGATACATTAGTAAGGAACAAAAAGTATTTCCATGTATCAAATGACACTGTATACCAGATCATTAACAACAAACATGTCCTGTACATCCCACTTGCACAAAGAGTTGATACCATATTAAGACATCACTGCCTACTAGGACATACAAAGGCTAACAACCTATATCTCACATTAAATAAGATAGTATGGTGGCCCAACCTCAAACAGGATATAATTGATGTTCTAAAGAAGTGCACAGTGTGTGAAAAATACGCCAGCACCAAGGCGCCATAGCCAACAGTCAACCCAGTACCTGACCCCAAACCATTTAAGGTTTGGGGGCTAGACGTAGTGGGCCCCTTCCCAGAAACAAAGACAAACCAATGTTTTTTAATTGTAGCTATTGACTTCACCACACGCTGGCCCATCTGCTTGGCAACAAAGGACCATAAAGCAGAAACCATAACCTGTTTTATTAACAAAGCAACCATAGCCAACTACGGCACTCCAGACTACATCATAACTGATGGAGCAACCAAGTTATCAGGTCACATAGTAAATGTCAACTTAAAATCCAAAAACATTAAACACTCCACAACCTCTCCATACAGGCCACAGGCCAACGGCAGAGTGGAACACCTAAACAGCAGCCTTATCAGGACCCTAGAGAAAATAATGGATGGTAAAGCCAAAGACACATAGCCACTATATGTGAAACATGCATTACTAGTATCCCGGGTCCACACCAATCAAGGGACAGGCTATTCACTGTTTGAGCTAACCTATGGGTACAAACCAGAAATAATTACCCGCAACAAGCAGCCATACATAAAGATCCCCCCGGGAAAACCCCTCACAGTAGAACAAGCATCAAATCTACAACACATATGCCTCAAAGCTAAAATAGCAAAAATAAAAAGGCTCTAAATACAAAAGATAACCTCCACAGAGGGACCACTTCCCATCAACTCCCCTGTCTGGGTTCTAGCTGTCAACAGAAAGAAACTAGACTCAGTACACAGGGGACCAGGAAGAATCATCAAGCACAGACCAGATCACAACACCTATCTAGTAAAATTCCAAGGTTCCAAAACCCCAATTATCAAGAAATATCACAGAACCTGTCTCTGCCTTAGTAAAGGAGAACACTCGACCAGACTGGCTCCAACTAGTAAATAGCTCCAGGAGCATCAGGCAGCAGCCGTTGAAACAAAGCCCCCTCCTGATGCATCAGAGTAACCCCTTAAGGGGGTGTCAAGGATCTGGTTATACAAGCATTCTGGCTACCGCCAACCTACTTAACATCCAGCCATCACCCAATGTGCCCTTCCAATATACCGTTCAACATACCAAGAATGATAAACAAGAAATATCACATGACAATCCAAGTATCCAGTGGCCCGAACCCATCCTGCACATGACCAATCCCTAGGTTTAATCCAACTAAATCTCTGCCACAGCCCAATCTATATGAGCCTGAAATATTATCTAATAAAAGATACTCCTCTTCTCTCCTAATTCCATATTTGAAGCTTTCCCAAAAGGCGCTCCTTATCAATACATACAAACACATGGTCTTTTAGAAGTTGATCCACTGTTTTGGGGAACCTTTGGTGGTTCATCCCTTCAAGTTTGGTGGTCAACACTGAAGTAATCCAGTTTATTTGAGGGTTGTTTTTTCTTAGCCAGCCCAGACCAAGAACCATGTCAAATATGGGGAAATCGATGATGGGCCCTTGAATAGTAAAGTGGAGGTTCTCTAGAATAATAAAAAAGGTGCAGTTTCCCTTGTCACAGAAATGTGGTGTTCATCAGCCAAAACCACATTCTTAATTCAAAAAGAATTAATGGCTAGCTTGAACTTGTCCACAAAGTTATTATTGACAAGTGTGTGATCTGCTCCTGAGTCCAGGAGCGCTGAGTTGGTGTAACTGTGAAAGAGGAAAGGATAGAATATCAGTTTATTAAGATGTCTGGCAATGATATAGAGTACTAGGTCCTCTGAGGGAACCTGGATCATTGGGCACTAGTCCACGTCTTTGGGGAAGTACTTCTTTTTGGGTAAGGCAGGAGTTTGGTAGAAAGAGCTTGGCTTGTTTAGTGCTCTCCCCGGGATTTTCACTTGTCCTGGTTACCCTGGGTGCTGATAACTATGAAATAAGTGCAATTGGACTGGCCATTGTTCCCATTACTGTGGCCATTTGAACCTGAGGGTTTGTGGTCTGTACCATTGTTATTGTTGCCAGGCAAATGGTGGCTGAAACATCCTGGTGGGTGAGAGTCTTTGGGTCTCTCTCTTTCCAGTCTGGGCCTTATGGAGGGCGTTGGATGTTTGTTCTGCTTTCTCTGCTCTGCAGTAAAAGCTCTGCAGATTGATCACTTGGTCCAGGTTGACATGTCTCATTATGTGCAGCTTAAGTGTGCCATAGTACATGATGTGTGTAGCTGGGTTGTCAAATGTCATGTCTGAAGGTGCTTGTAGGCGGAGCTCCTTGTATGTGCAGATGAGTTCCTATACTGTGCCTGTCTGTGTCAGGTTCTTTACTTGGTGTATGATCATAAGATCAGTGTCCTTCACTATGAATCTTTCCAAGAAGTCCCATTTAAATGTCTTTCAGCCCTTCTCTGTATGATCTTTGTGCCATTTATTGCACCAAGTGCCCGTGACATGGGTCAGCCAAATAAAGATTTCCCCAATACAGAAACATGTTGGGCATTCTATTTGTGCCAGCTTGTTTTGGGCAGATTGGATTCAAGCTGTGGCATTGTCATCATTAACGCCTGCTAGCAACTCAAAGACAGCGCTACAAAGTTGCTGGGCTATTTGGGCTGGCATGATGCTTTCATCTGTTACCTGAGTGGTGGTAAAAAGTGCTTGGAAGAAACCTCGTGTCAACAAGGCATTGAAGGCGGGGACTGGCATCATCATGTTATTATACAGTACATATCCTTCTGGTATTTTGGTTCCAAGTGTGTAGGGCATTCAATCCAAGGGTAGTCCTGAAATGATTCTTTTGTACATTTGTTGACTGCAGCAATTACAAGCAACAGGAGAAACTTTGAAGAAAAAGATAGGATGAAAAACCTACTTATGCTACCAATTTGTAACTTTGCTGTACTAGTAGAGCTACACCAGAAAATGTTTGAAGCTAGATAATGCTTTTGTTAGGATATTGAGGATTATATAGTTGATTTGAATCATTTTAAGGGGATCAAGATCATGACAAACAATAAATCAATTAGATTGGGTAGGATGATGGCTTGATATTGGTAAGGAGTGGAGTGCCAAATTGTGCTGCCACCAAGTTGAGATTGCCATTGGTTCCTGTTTCCCAGTTTGATTATTTGGGTTATCTTCTGCATTTGGGTTTGAGTGATAGGAGAGTCCTTTTTCAGCACAGGGTCTCTTGTGCAGAACTTTGCTAGGTGTCAGCCTGCTGTTTTGACAGTAGAATCCAAATATATCTTAGTTAAACACATTAAATTTCAGCGTTATGGTGCTAAGCAAAAAAAAGCTGGGATTTAAGAAAACCAACTCATCTGTAAACAAAATCAACCCAGATGCAAATGGAATCAACTCTAATTGATTTATATTGCTTAATAGATTTGGGTTCAATCCAATTATGGTTTCATCTGATTTGATTCTATTTAAATCTCAGTTATCCTTGCTTACTGATGAGTTGGTTTTGCTTAGCTTCATAGCTTTTAAAGCTACTGTATAAATCTATCAACAATAATCTTACCCTGATCTCAGTTGGTCTTGTTCAGACCTGGTGTAATACCCAAGTATTGAGGGTAAAACTTTAGTAACATAAGATGGCAGGTTAGGCGGCTCAAAGCCGTTCAAGGCGTAGACAATTGGATAGAAGTTGACTTTCTGACAGAAGGCTTTAGCAATGATGTTGCATTGTCTAAGGCTGACAGTAAGGTACAGTAGCGTAGCTGCAGGGATCACATAAGTAGTCAAGATGAGAGTTGGGTGAGATGACGCCAGAGGTGTCCACAGGTTCAAAACCATTGATTTGAGATGAGTTGGCTCATTGTATGATATTCTTTTTGGTCCCTGTGGTTCAGGACCAAACTGAGCATTGGTTGGCTGGTGGCCCTCTATCCCAAGGTAAGCTATCAAGACAGCTTTTAAGATGATGTAGTTCATCTTCTGACTTGGGTAGGGGTAATGGGTTTAGTAAGGTTACTTGCTTAGCCTGGGTAAAGAATTGATTAATGTGATAATATTGAGGAGGATATTCACTCAATGATAGCACAAACTATCAGTGAGAGGTTTGTCTTTATTTATACTAGTGGACCTGCAAGACATGATTATTAGAAGGCATAGCATTGGGGAGCCAAGAGTCTGAGTTGCATCTGATATTCCCTTTTCTGGATTGGCTTGGATGACTGGTAATTGAGAAGGTTTGGCTGGATCCAAGTTTGCATTGGCATAGTGCAAGTTTGGTCTTCTTCATGCATCCAAATTCATTTACTAAATTTGGTGCATGATTTTCATTGTTGGATAGCCTGTCAGTCCATTCCCCATTTGGTAGGCTCCCAACTTGGGCAGCAGTTCCTCCCAAGTTTGGCTTTGGGGAAATTACCTTTCCTGATTTTCCAATCTGACTATTTCCCAAAGGAGTGGATGGGGACTGGCCTGCTAGCATGGGAGGGCAAAGGCTGGCAGGTGGCTGGCAAGTGGCAGGCTGGCCCATGGGTGCCTGGTTTAAGGATGGCTTGCAGGTGGGGCTGGCAAGAGTGGTGGGCGCCTGTGTAGTGGCGGTGGGCATCTGCTTAATGGCGGCAAGCATCTGCGTGTTAGCAGCGGGCAACAGCTTGGTGGTGGTGGGCTTCTGTGTGGAGGTAGCAGGGGCCTGCGCGGTGGCAGTGGGCATCTATTTGGTGGTGGCGGGTGCCTGCATGTTGACGGTGGGCAACGGCTTGATTGTGACAGGCTTCTGCGTGGTGGCAGCGGGGGGCCACGCGGTGGCAGCAGACATCTGCTCAGTGGCAGTGGGCACCTGCACGTTGACGGCGGACAACGGCTTGGTTGTGACAGGCTTTTGTGTGGTGGCGGTGGGGGCCCGCGCGGTGGCGGTGGATGTCTTCTTAGTGGCGGCGGGTGTCTGCATGCTGACAACAGGTGACCGCTTGGTTGTGGTGGGCTTCTGCATGGTGGCAGTGTATATCTGCTTTATGGCGGCAGATGTCTGCACGTTGGTGATGGACATCTACTCAGTGACGGCAGATGTCTGCACGTTGACAGCAGACATCTGCTCGGTGGCGGTGGGCACCTTCACATTGGCAGCGGGTGACAGTTTATTGATTACACAACTGTAAGTGTCAGGAATATTCCTGACACCTGAACAGATCTTGCTTAGGTTGGCTTGACCTTGTTTACCCTGACAGCTCCAAGAGCTAGTGGTTAACTTTATTTTAAAAAATCCAGCCCATACCTTCTTGACTTTAGGGGATCTAATTTTTTTAAATGATCTAGTAGCTGCCAATATGTCAGCCCCTTGCCCAGAGATACTCGGAATATCTTATATTTCACACCAACCCATTACCCACCTTGATCTTATCCTGAGCCACATAGGTTTTGGCATTGTACCTGCATTCTATTGGGTAGCTTAGAGCTCAGGATGAGATTGAAAATTCAGAAACCTGTATGCAAGGGTTGCTAGGTCCAGGATGGCCAGGTTTAGATTCAGATGCCTCTCTATTAATAAGTTTCATATGAAGGCTGGTGGGGTGGAGGGATACTGAGGGGTAGGGCTCCCTCCTCACACAGATTTAAACACCAAATTAGGCCCCACCCTTGGGACAAATGCAGTTAAGGTTGTGGAGCCTGGTCAGGCAGCACCCCCTATAGGATGCAGCTCCAGCCACAGGAGGTTCTACCAATGGAGGGCAGTGGATCAGGAGCTTATAGGGGGTAGCACAACTGTTTCTTGGGTGATGATATTTACTCTGGAAACTGCATGCATTTCTTAGCTTTGAGCTTGATCAATTAGGGGATGGAACCTGATTGGGAAGTTAATAATAGAGTGGGTATCCTTCAAAGTATTTAATTTAAAGAATTAGTGGCAGGGGTGGGTCTGAAAGGAGTTGGGATCCGCAGAGGGGGGGAGGTTGATGTGATGGCGGTGAAGAAGGACTTGGAATATCTTGAAGTTTGCATATGCCTCATAGTTAGAGATGGGAGTGTTGCGCATTAGAGTGATGATGGATTTGATGGTTAGGAGAGCCTTGTTGAGTACCAGGAGATTGGGGGTGTTGTTGATGAGAGGTTGGGAAAGGTTAGCAAAGGCATGAAAGTACTGAGCAATGAACCTAGCAGCGTTCATGAGCATGCATAAGCGGAGGAAGAGATAGGGACCAATGCTAACAAGGGCAATCAAATCAACAATTTGGATGGCATAGATAAGCCCAAGTCTGGCTGGGGCAGTGGGTTTTGTAAAGTCTGGTTGGGGGAGGAGTGGAGTGGATGGACACTTGAGGTTAGTGTAGCAGGCTAGTTCCAATAGCTGCATGCGGAGAAAGCGAGATCGAATGGCCATGACAAGAAGGAGCTGGCGGGCCATGGGATTATGTTTATTCTTGTAGAGAATTTGGCTATTGCAGACAAAGTTGGCATGGATGTGATTGAGGGTGTGTTGAATGTTATAGAGGTAGCTTGCAGGGCTAGTTTTATCACGCATCAGCCGGGAGAATTCTAGCTTAAGCCGAGTGAGTGATGAAAGATCCTCCAAGTTGGAGGAGTTGACAACTTGTATTGTCAATTCTTCAATATCCTGGGGAGCAGGAAGCCTTGGGATAGTATGGGAAGTAGAAACACAGCAAAAGCCTCGAGGAAGAACAAAATGAAAGTTGGCAAGAGTTGCCATCCTTAGAACTAGCTGTGACTCAAGGGTAAGGTGAGTGTGGAGGCCTAGGGCAGCAATATAGCATGAAGCAATATAAAATAAAGTTGTACTTCTTGAAGCCATCTTTGTATCATGTAAACCCAGTACAGATATCATTAGAGCTTGTACAGTATCAAGTGAACAACTCAAGCGTGAAGGTACAGTGGCTGCTAGAAGGAGACGGTCAAGAGTATCACTCAGTTCATTATTGAGTGAACAAGGATCTAAGAATTGCAATCCAATGCGCAGCACCACCAAGCGTAAAAGTAAAGATCTGGGTTTATCTACAAAACCAGCACGGGTGAATAAAGGGCAGAAGGGACTGAAGTATTGAAAGTATGCATCTGTGGCATATTTTAATAATCGGCTAGTAGCATCTGCTGAGCGGATGAGTTGAAATGGTACACCACTAAATAGATGGCGTGGTTGAATCTGCCTCATCAATCCTACCAGTGTAATGCGATCTTGGTGTGATGGACAGCCCAAATAGATACCAAGGAAATTGGTGAAGTAATGGAAGTAGAGACGCTGATGAGAGTTGACAGCCCACTGTGCCATTACCATTCCCCAGCCAGGCTCATCAATAACAGGTTGATGTACTACCCGCCGTACACTAAACTTGAATTTCTCAACATTCTCATATGACACCTTGGGCTTTGTCTTCAGTTTGCGGTTTCGGGTGCATTTGAGATTGAACTCAAGGCAGGCATGGCAAGCTGGAAGATGCTTGTTGCAGCGTACTCTCTTACGGTTGCATTGATCACAGGCACTTGCACTAAGAAGGATTGATCCCTGTCCATCTTTGCTTACTTTGAACATGGCTTGGATCTTTCATCCTTTGTATTATTATACAACCTTCATGTTCCACCCTCCCTTGCATCCCAGCCGAATCTAGCATTAATATAAATTGTTATTTTAAAATCGCCGACCTGTGCCAATGCACTTTCCGAATTACATTTCTCAATCCAACTTCCATTAAGCCAGATTCCGCTCCACAGCCTTCTCCCTCCACCGGAATTAAGCTTCCCAATCCAGCCGGTGTAAAGCTAACCGATGCTCCAAAAGGAGGCACCCCACCCAACTAAATCCCGCCCTCCGAAATTGGCAACCATCGGTCCTCCTCGTGACCCACCAAACCTTGGACTCCAAACAATTTATCCTATACAGAACCCTTGGCTGCCAGCTATGGTATCGGGTTAGAAACCCGTCACGATTTCGCATATTTAACTCATCCTGATTTAAATGATATTGGCAGCAGACTTTTGTAGCTTGGTTGAGTTCCCCATCCTGTCAAGTTTATAAACAAGATCGTTCTGCCATTCTTTATTTTCGGGCATTACTTGATTGGCTGTTTGAACAATCACGCCACAGCCCAACCCTCCAGCTTGAAATATATTGGTTCAACCTAGTGGATCCAATTACCTCCTGAGTCTCACTCATGCCCCATTATCATCACCTGTCAACAACATGAACCATCATTTCTCCTCAAACACCAAAAAATCACTTAGACCCGCCTCCATTTAGCAACCGCTTTATAGCCCAAATCCCTCGATCAAAAACTACATTTAAATAAATGAACCCCTGCTGCTTAATAATTTTCCAACCGATCCACATCAATCGACCCCTGAGTTGATTTCCTTACCTCCAAAGTCAACCAACAACCCTACACTGCAACCCAGACACAAACTTCCTCCACCAACTCCCATTCTCAATAAACATTTGTTAAAGGGTATGCCAAAGATATTATAACGAAGGTTAAATTATGCCTCCCGCTTTAAACTAGCTTTCAGTTGCCACCGATGAAGATCAAGCCTCCTTTGGTATCCCGAAGAGTGTGGCACGAAACCATGGCCAACTGGCTCCAGCCATTTATTTACCTGGCTAAACTTATGTGGCACTGGAATCTCCCCACCCAGCGATATCTCAAATCAAGCTCTGAGGCTTTTCACCAGCTGTAGATGTTCTAGAAGGTTCCTGCAATACCGCCTTCAGCAAGGAACCATCTAGAGTTTGGTTGGCTGCACCAGCCAGTTGAACCAATTAGGTGCTGATAGGATAATTATTTTGTCAAAATTTATAGTTTCTCGAATGCAAAGTTATGGATTGCAATGTATATTCTTGCATAGCTGCAAGGTCGAAGCCGAAAATCTATTCCCACAGTGGATAAAAATAAAATACATCATATCTATGAATAAAACAATTTTCCCTTTTGAACCATAATGAATATATATAGATATAATAATATTGCTAGTTGAACCATAATAAAAAATACATCTATGAATAGAACAGGCTTGGGGATCTGCAGTAGAACTGTAAAGCTTGATAACTAACCTCAATCAGTTGGTACTAACTCTACTAGCTTTATCACACTGCACATGGCAACTTTGAACCCAAGGTTTTAAAGAGCAGCATCAGCAGCATAAGTATGTAGGCTTGGATGATAAGTATCATGGTTGCTTTCATAGTTTCATTAATGAATTTCCCCAAAAACCGTGATCAGAAAGTGACAAACCTGTGGAAACAGTTAACATAGTTAGAGGATCTGAACCAGACTGTCAATCAGAAATAGGTTACAGCTGCTCTTGCATGGTTTGAACCCCCAATAGTAAAGTTTGAATTAATAAAATAAGCATTAAAAATGTTTAGATTGCATACTATTCCACGGCTGATTAAAAGGGGGCCAGTTACTTATCATAAAGAAATTCTTTTCAAAATAGATTGAGTACACCTTTAAGTGATTAATTAAATAACTGTATGCACATGTTGAGTATACATTTCTTGAAAGTAAATGAAACAGAATAAAGGGGGAAATTAAGAAGAGAATAACCCTTTATTGGGTATGAGTTTAGAGTATTATATAGTATAATGAGGAGCCACATATTGTCCATGTATGTCATGATAAACATGAGGTTTTTCCAAGTAGTGTTTCATTTGGGACTCAAAAGGGTTGATTCCCATATGAGATGGGCAGCTGATAAGAGTGCCAACAGCTTAATGGTTAATTTTGAAATTGCTTGAGAAATTAATTCTCTGAGAGAGATTAATCATAGATGTTGCAACATCCCCCTGGATTGCTGAAAGGCAGAACCTCAGGAATTTTCTTGAGAGTGTCAGGGATTCAGGCTTGATATTGATCCAGTTTTATGCTGGGAACATGTAACCATGAATCACGCTGCGCAGATCTTGCCTTACATAGGCAGAGTTGATTGTGATGCATAAGTTTCAAACCAGTGCTGGCACCAATTCCTTTGATGGGTAGGTATTGTTGGCTTTAACTTTCATGACAACTCCTGGTACTCTTAGTCCTGGTTCTAACCTGTGCAGATCATGGTTTATGACCCAAACTTTGTCTCTAACTTGGAATTGTTCCTGTTGAAGCAAGACTTCTTCTCTCTCTACTATTTTCTTTTCTTTGGCCTCTTGATCCTTTTTGGCATGTACATCAGGCTTGTTGTCAGCAAGTACTTGCTTAGGTAAAGATAACTGGGGTCCTAACTTAGTACTGGCAATGATAGGCTTTTACTCATATATCAGTTCATATGAGCTTTTGCCTGTATTGCAATTGACCTGTATTTGACACACCATTGATGCTGTAAGGAGCATGTCAGCCCAGAGTTGTGGTTCATTGGTGGATAATTTACTGAGTGCTTGTCAGGAATATTCCTGACAACACCTTGTGTCAGGATGAAATTTTGTGCGCAATCAAGCTTGAAGAGCAAAATAAAAGATTGCAGCAGTTCCCCCTGATTGGGGAAACTGCCGCAAAACACTGGGCCAAAGAATCAAAAATTAAAAAATGCAATTTTGGGGAAAACAGGTTTTATACCCCGGCTGCAGGCTGCCCGCAGGCCGCACGCTTAGCCTGACGGCTTGCCTGCCACCCAGCCAGCCCCCACTTGCTCCCGCCACCCATCTAGCCAGCCAGCGGGGGACAACACCCCCCCACAGTGGGACCAACCACCCCTGCTGAATGAGGAAATCACCAAATTGGGAACCCCCAAAGCAATTTCCCCAAACCCAAAAGGAGGGGGAACTGCTGCTCAAATTTGGAATCTACCAAATTTGAAAGAGGCTGACAAGCTGCCTAACACAACCATTCCTGCATTAACTGAAGAAGTCAAATTTGGATGCATGAAAATATCCGATAATACACCAAACCAATGCAAGTCCAGAAGTAATAATTCATTGCTTGCACACCACTTCCAATTCCCCTCCTAAAAGGGAATTCCAGACAACACCAAGTGTTTGGGGTTCCCTGTTCAATGTTTTGCACTATTCATGCCCCACAAGAATGATAGTATATAGTAAAGCCAAATCACTTGATGATAGTTTGTGCTATCATTGAGTGAAATTACCCCTCAATAGTATCACATAAATCAATTCAAACTTTACCTATAATAAGTTAAACAAGACACTAAGCTTTGTCTGCCCTTTCCCAGGATCAGAAGATGAATCATCTAATCTTCTCAGCTGTCCTCACAGCCTGCCTAGGGTTTGGGGGCCACCAATATAACCACCAGCCTGGGCCATTCAACAAACCACCTGGTGAGTATTGCTACAAGGAGCCAGCACAGCTCAACTCCTCCAAGCAGTACTCCTGGCCCACACTGGTATCGCCCCACTCCACTCAGTCCGTAGCCATATACACCTGTATATACTACATACTCACGTATTTTGCAGTAATTTTGGACGCTATAATGTGCACGCCAAAGTCTTTCAATTGATGATGATGGTCTATCCAATTGTGACAGCGCTCACAGGCTTCCAAGTTGCCAACTTGGTCCCTTATTTTGCTAGAATACTCCCCTAATTGTTGGGTCTTTATAGCGCTTCTACAAGAGCACCCTTCCATTGTTTTGCTCTCCCATTAGCTTGTGAGTGATATGGGCTGGCTGTGATGTGTTTTATCCTGTTTTTGGAAAGATAAATGTTGGTGTCAATGGCCTTAAGTTTGGTGCCTCTATCTTCAATTATGAGTTCAGGTTCTCCAGACTTGGCTATGATTTCCTTGTCAATAAATTGTCTCACACTATTTTCTTTGTATTCTTTTGTGGCTTGTGCCACAGACCACCTTGCTGCATAGCCAATGGCTGTGATGGTGTATTTTTTGCCTTTGTTATCTCTAGGCATGGGCCTCACAATGTCTAATGCCCATACCTTGAAGAGTTGGGTGATTGATACTGGCATAACTGATTTGGGAGGTGCCTTGGAGTGTGCATACCTTTCACAAACTTCACATTGTTCAACATGCTGGGCCACTAGTAGCAAGTCTTAGAATATTCATGCAGATTCTTACTACAGGTGTGACCTAAATCTCTGTGGTAGCAAAGGATTGTGTCAATCCTTTGTGTTGACAGTACAGTAGTTTTAAAAGCTATGGCAACAACCAAAAATGCCTCAGACTTAAACGGAATAATTTCAGATGTGAACAAAACCCAACTATCAGGTTAAAATATACACTCTGTTAACAGGGTTTATTGGTGTTAATGGACAAAATGAGCCAACACAGCAACAAAGGGCTTACGCGCAAAACAAAACTATTCAAAATACAATCCAAAATACATTGATTCACAAACAAAATGGTGTGAGTTGACTTTCAGTGTACATATGTTTACTATGTGAATTGGTGAAAAAATACACCCAAGCAAGGTGAGTCAAAACTCAATCCAAAAACAAAACACAATAGCAACTCACTATGTAAACAAAATCACTCACTCAGAGTGTGCAATGAATTGTAATCAAGAATGATACCAAGGTATCTAAAATAAGACACAAGATCTGAAACATAAATTTTAAAAATATTGTGTTGGGTGTTTGAATTTGGTAGTAAAATCTGGGAAAATGGGAGGAAATTATTTCAGGTATTCAAAAATGGGCGTTGTAAAACCAGAAACAACTAATTAAGAAATAAAAAATCTATAATTGGGATATTGGGTGGGAAAAAATATTAATTGAATAACCATATTCAGATAAAAGCAAAAATTAAAATTAGGGAGTAACTTAATTGAGTTTTATTTAATATTTTATTAAATTGTAAAATGGAAGGAACACAGCAACAGACTATCAATACACCCACCATGCGCTGCAGTTGTGGTTGCTCCCGCGGGTCAACAAATAGAGTTAGTGCAACTCAAGTGCCTACTCAAGGAGGAGACAGGAGAGAAGAGTTCCATAGTGACGCTGCACTGACACAGCTGGTTCAAGGAGCACAAGCTGCTAGGGTGCAGAGCATCAACCCTTGGGTCCCCAAGCTGACCCAGAAGCCCACCAAGGTCACCACTACAAAGAAAGTTAGAAACAAGGAGGTAGAACTTACTTCATATGTGTTTGATATTGTGTACCAGCAAGAGCCGGTCCCGTCAGCCATGCTGGAGAAGGTGAAGCCTGTACTTGATACTAGCTACAAGCCCTAAGTCAGTGATGGCAATCAGGAGGAGGACAAGGAGCCTGAGTTCTATCAAACCGTTGAGGGACAGTTAGTGCTTAAAAAGGTTGCAGCCTTCTACAACAAGGTGCCCATGCCTTGCAAGCCTATCACCTATCAGGATCCCAGTTTGTCTGAGCCTACTAATCCCACTCAGAAGCGCATACCAGATATCAAACACATCATCCTGCTCAAGCTAATGTATGAATCTGGTGACTACAAGGCGGCTGCGGCTATTGTTGGAGTGGATCCCAAGTACGCCAGCAAGACCTTCCACAAATTCATCAATACTGGCTGTGTCCTTGCCGCAGAGAAATCCTTGAGCGTTTCTACCATGCTCACCAAGGAGCACAAATGGGCAATCCACCAGTGGATAACCCAGGACTGCCATCTTGAACTGGCAAATATTCAGGCCATGGTCAAATCTACTTTTGGGGTTGAGGCTTTGATTTCCTTTTACTACCATCTGGTGAAGGGAATGCAATTTTCCTGGAAAAAGCTCAGGGTATCTCCCTACAACAGAAACAGCCCAGCTAATGTCAAGACCTGGAAAAAATATGCAGAGGCGTACACTGCCCTCAAAGCCAAGGGGACAGTCAAATTTCATTACATTGGGAAATCAGCATTTGCCTTGTCTATGCGCAATGCATATGGCTATGTCTCCAAAGGCTCCAATGATGGGATGGCTTGGCGTGCTGCAGTCCGCGCCACAGCCTAATCAATGGTGGCTCTCCTTGGTCCAAAGGGGGTTGAGCTGTACCAAATGATACTAGGCTCCCACAATAACCAGACAATCCTATCATTTCTCCAATTGGTCCAGGAGCACCTGAGGTGCACAAGCCTGGGCTTCATCAACGTCATTGTGTTGGACAACATTGGTCTCCATAAGATGGCTGATATTCTCAAGGAATTCCTGATGATTGACACTAGCATCACAGTGGGCCCCCAGCAATTGGCCACAGCAAATTTGCACCTTCTCTTCCTCCCTGCCTATTTGCCTGTCCTAAATCCCATTGAGGAAGTCTTTGGGTGGCTCAAGCAAGTTGTCAAGCAAGAAACCCCAACTGGGACCAAGGACCTGTTTAATTTGCTGCAGGCCAGGATCCACACCCTCCCAGCTGAGACTGTGGCCAAACTCTATGGCCACGCTGATTCATTCATCCCGCGTGCCTAGCCAAACAGCCAATCAATTAAAGGCTTAGCATGTCCAACTTTTTTTTATATTCTCTAATTTACTATTCAAGATATATTAATTATTGTTTTATATTTAGATGTTTCCAAGCCCACAATCACATTCAGCAGGACCATCAATAGAGGTTAGTAATTTATTTATTTTATATTATTTTTTTTATTATGCCAACTGAGATTATTCCAAAGAATTGATACTGGATTAAGTGAATATATTTATATTACTCTTATCAAATAAATGTAAAAATCAAATTAAAAAAATTAAATGTAAAATGCACATATTAGAATTTATTTTATTAACATATAATTTTATGCTTTTATGAAACCATTTTTGTGATATATTTTGCAAAACTTGTTTGCTGAAATAAAATAATATAAACTGTAATAAAATTTACTGGAATCATATTTTTTATTGTGTGCACCTATAGTGAGTCCTTTGGTATGTATCCACCCCGTAATGAAGGTGGCACATAACCTCCACTGTCACACTGTGGACGGTAGATACACCCTGGTTAAAATATTCTTGGTGGCTAGTAAAAGGGAGAAGGGTCAGGTGGGAATGTAGGAGCAGCTTCTCTGGCGGGGCTGCAAACCCGTAAATCCCTACCAGGACCAGGGCGTCTTATATCACATGGTCCACTGAGTTGTACCTGGGGGGACCTTCTTCCCATCCAGGGTGAGCCTGGCCTTGTCAATCCCTAGGAGGACCCTGTAAATATCCTCCACATCAGCGCTCATCCCAAAGTAAAACAGGAACCCCAGGTGAACCACCAGATGAAGCCTTTGTCCAGCAAAGGCTTCAGTGAACTTGAACAGTGTTGCAGATCCTGAATGGATTAGACAAAAAGTTTTCCATCTAGGGATTAAGTGATGGAACAATTGCGCGGTTGCGCTATTGCATCCTGATTCTACTAGTGATAAAGACGTTTAAAACGCCCCTAAAACAGGTGTTCAATTTGCTTTTCAAATGCACACAAGGCACGGGATTCACTTCCGGGATTATAAATAGAACAACAAAGTTATTTATATCTACCTCCTTAAGGAAAGCCATGAGGAAGCGGTTGTTCTCTTGAGCGGGACTTTTAGCTGTGCCAATTCACTCTCCTCTATTAGGGAAGTCCTCCTGTCTGTGCCTCCCTGCCTCTGGTGGCAATTCCCCCGCCTCACACTTTATAAGTGCAATGCTATCTAAATAAATACCAGTTCTGTCTATACACCTTATTATTCTTCTGTCCTTCATAGGTTGTCACTATACCATCAACAAGTATATTATTAAGAATTAGGTCACTGACTAACTGTTTGTAGAAACTAGCAACCCTTTGCTGCAACTTTTACAATATTGGCGCTCTTGTCTTACAACACCAACAGCCCCCATCCCCGCAGTCCTTTCAATGAGGAGGGAGGAATGCCCCTGGCCCAGCCTCCTGCCACTGCTTCTCCTTACCACCAGGCACCGGCCTTTACTGCTGCTAATGCCCATGCTGGGGAAAGAGCAGGAGCTGCCTATGGCCTGCCCAAACTAAGCCAATTCATGCCAGAACATCAACACCCCAAGCTATTGTTTTTGGTCAACCACTTCTCCTACAAGCCCCTGCCCCCTTGGAGATGGACGCCAACTCTTCACCTTCTGAGGACGCCATCTGTAATGCCATACACACCATGGATGCTGGTGCTTCTGGCAATGGTTCTTGCTCTGAACACCTGGCCATTCAGCAGCCTTCTTCTGAAAATGCCTTGGATTGCTTTCAGAATCTCTCCCAGTTCAACCCTGACCAGCTCCGCTGTGACCTCTGTACTGTTGAACATATCAAGGACTACCTACACCAATTCATCCATCCTGCTGTATGCCACAACCAAATGCACCTGGGCCGCATCCAAAGCCTAGTGCATGACCAGGGAATACTGGTATCTAACCAACAGACATTCCTCCAGGTTCTGTACTCTGAGCTTGGCAATACTTTCACCACTGTCAATCAGTATCTTACTGAAGTCACCAAAACCCAGAACACCATGCTCCACTGGGTCAATGCCATCAAAGCAGGTTAGCTAAGCTAGTTCCAGTGCATGTGGTACAGACCCTCACCCATCAGGGTGTAGACACCAATTGGATTAGTGTGGTTACAAACCACGTGCTGGAGACTGGCCCCATGGTTTGAAGCCTGACTCATGAGGTGGAAGTCTTAGCCCGCCGCCTTGCCACCATCCCCTTGTCCACCCCCACTTCTGCTGCCACCAACAATTCCTCTTCCAGCGCCCTTCTTGGTCGAGACATCCTTGAGCTCTTTGATCACTACAAGAAGATACAGACAGAATTGGTCCAGCAGAGTGCCAATCTTGACTTCCTGTTTGATGGCTACCACACTGTGTCAGAACTTCAGGATTTTCTCAAACTTTGCCAATTGCATGACAGAGCCAACAGTAAGACTCATGTCAGGAAAGACAAGGAAGTAATAGCCTTGCTCCAAGCTGAGCTTTCCACCCACAAAAAGCGCATCACCTTTCTGGAAGATGAATTGGATATCACCTGTCAGGAGAACAAGGTCTACCAAGATGAGATGGACAAGCAACAACTTCTCCTGGACGCCTTCCAGAGCCAATTGGATAGGATGGACAGTAATATCATGGCTGTCAGCTTACAGGATATGTTCATCAACTCCAAGAGTCACTACAGTCCACTGAGGTCCTCTAGTCCTGAGTTCTATCATAGCTACAAAAGCAATGAGGACCACACTTGGTTGTCTCCTAACGCTGTACAAGTATTAGAGCCAGTACTAGAGTCTGAGGATGATGTCCTGGCCACCCCTGAAGCTTCTGGAGCTGCTCAAAACAGAGAAGGTGTATGCAAAGCCCAGCAAGAGGAAAATTGTTGCTGCACCTTTGAGGCTAGGTTTGCTGCCTCCACTCTCAGCCGTTCCCGTCTCAACCGCTCTCCAGTGAGGATCACACTTGCTCCTCTCCAACATGGCTCCAACAACTTCAAGCCCGTCAATCTACCCAAGTTTGACCGCAAGGGCAATGTGGTCATGTTCTTACGTCTTTACCAGAACTCCATGTATGGCGCAGACAATGCCATGAGGGACTCCACAATCATCAACTGTCTGGATGCTGAGACTCAAACCATTATTTTGCCACGTCTCCCTGAGAATGGCTGGACTTTTGCCAACGTCTACAGAGCCTTGACAGAAAAATTTGGTAGCCAAGAAGCACTCCTCAGTTGTAAGATGAACTTTGCTGATACCAAGTTAAAGGTGGGGAAATCCTAGAAAACTTCACTTCTAGGTTCTACCTTGAAGCTCAAACTCTGTCATCTATGAGTGCAGTACAGTTTATTGATGTGCAGTCAGCACTTCTTAATGCTGTACGTGTCAACTGGGAACTATCTCTGGCCCTTAAGTCAGGCATTTACAATGCTTGTACTGTACCAGATCTGATCTGCCTCCTACACACCTACAAGGAGGAGTTTGAAGTCCCTCTTCCTGAAGGCCGCCCTTGCCAGCAATCTGAGCATAGACCCTGCATGGCTGTCAAGATGCCCAAGCCTTCCGACAAGGTTGGGTCTGCTCCAGTCAACAATGGCCCCTGTACTTGCTTCAAATGTGGTATGGCTGGCCACTTCTCTTGGGAATGTAGGAATCCACACCAAAATATCCATCATGTAGGCATGGAGGACACTGAGAAGGACTACACCAAGGATGCTGATATTGAGGAGGGCAATGAGGACCAGTAAAAAAACTACTAAGCAGCCAGAACAAGGAGAAATCCTTGGCTGCCTTTGTAATTTTGACACCATCATCTCCCCCCATACCACTGCCCCCTGACAAACCAGATCAGAAGCCTGCTGCCTTGACATTCTCTGGGACCAACCCTAAGGATAAACCCTCTCTGATTGACTTCAACTCCCAACCAATACATGAGGATGTGGAGTCTGACAGAGTTCAAGAGGACCTCCTCCATTGAGTCCTCACTGTTAACACACAAACTCATTGGACTACACTTTGCCCTGAGGTAGTTGTCACCCAAATAGCTTGGAGAATAGTATCCTTACCCTATGCTGAACAGCTGGCTCAACCAGGCGTGGAAGTCATTCATGAGGAGGACAGTGCTGAACAACTGGCCAAGCTGCTCTGCACAGTAAACATCTCAGCACCACCAGAATCCCTCAAAGAAGTAATCCCAGCTGTGGGAGCTGCCATGGCTACCTTCCTGGAGAAGTTCAAAGGACTAAGCATACACCAGGTCTCAAAGATTGTGAAGATCAGAGAGGACCGCCAGGATTGCACCTATATCAATCTGGTAGTAAACAAGACTCATGTCTGGGCCATACTGGATAATGGTGCCCCTGGAAACATTATATCCTCTTGGCTGGTTAAGAAGCTTAAGCTGGCACCGGACTTGGCCTACCACAAAGAGTTTGTTACTGCTGGGCCACTGACCACTAGAGCAAAAGGAGCCTACTCTTCTCTCCCTCTTTGCTTTGGGAAGCTAATATGTCAATGCTCCTGCTATAGTCCTGGAAAACAACAGCTATGACATTCTTATTGGGACTAGCTTCATGGTTCAGTATGGCACTGTGACTAACCATGGAGACCATACATTTGGAATATTGGGCCATTCAATACCCATGTTCTATCATGATGATTGCCCGTCTGACCTGCTCTTACAATTTCTGCACTACATCAATCTGGAGTACGCCAACAGAGAGCTTCCAGTTGCTTATACACTGCGTAGTAAGAAGGTCAAGGTGCTACCTCTCTCAATTGGGGAAGCCAAGGGTATCCCAGTCTAGCCTCCTGTAATGTGACTATCCCACCTGGCGCCCAGGTGATCCATAATACAGGCCTCTTGCTAGCTCTAACAGCTGGCACTCATGGAGAAATCTTTGGCATCCCTAATGCCTCCAGACTAGAACCATGGGTTGCGCCAGGCATCCTCATGCCAAGTGAGAAGAAGGTACTCATACTCTTGGCCAACATGAGTTGTGAAGCTATGGTTGTCTCCAAACACCAACTTCTGGCTTATATACAACTAGAAGAGCATGACAACCTGCAGGAAACTGCCCCCTTTGCAGACTTCTCTGAGTTGGGTCTACCCTGTGAGCAACCACTGGTGCTATCAGCCATAAGCCACAACTCTCTATCTGGCCTCTCTGAAGAGCAGAAGGATCAAGCTATGGATCTCTTTGCCCAGTATAAAGATGTGTTTTTCAAGGATTATTATGACCTGGGCAAGGCTGCAGATGTTGCTCATCATATTGACACCCAAGGCAGTCCACCTATCTGCTCCAGACCTATACAGCGCAGTCAAGTCAATTATGCCGTGGCTAACAAAGAGCTTCAGAAGCTATTATGATCTGGCTTGCTGGTCCCCAGTAAAAGCCCTTGGGCTTCCTCTCTCCTGATTGTCAAAAAGAAGGATGGCAGCAACCATGTGGTGATTGGCTACTGTCAACTGAATGCTGTTATCAAGAAGGATTCATATCCCCTCCCTTGTATTGACAATACCTTGGACTAACTGGGTGGTGCCAAGTTCCTCAGCGCCATGGACCTTATCAGTGGGTACTGGCAGATTGATCTACCCCCTGCTGATCAAGAAAAATGTGCAATAATCACTGACCAAGGGATATTTCAACCCACAAGGATGCCTCAAGGTCTTTCCAATGCCCCAGCTACCTTTTAACGGGCTATGGATGCAGTGATGGGCAACCTCAAACTCACCAGTGTCTTGGTCTACTTGGATGACATTAATGTATTCTCACAAACCTTTAATGATCACCTACGACACTTGGAGGAAGTCTTCCAGAGGTTACTTGAAGCTAATCTCAAGCCATGCAAGTGCAAGTTCTTCAAGGAGCACCTTGAGTTTTTGGGGTTCATCATTAGCCAAGATGGACTCCGCCCTGTACCTCTAAAGGTGGAAGCCATTGAGCAAATGCAGATCCTGGCCAATAAGCGGGACATGCAGGTCTTCCTGGGAATGATTGGGTACTACCACTGCTTCATCCCCAACTTTGCATCCCTGGGTGACCCCCTTTTTCAGCTTCTCTGAGCTGATAAAGAATTCTTCTGGAGCCCAGCGTGCCAATCTGCCTTCAATGCTCTCAAAGGAACACTGACTGCAGCCCCTGTGCTGGTCTACCCTGACTTTGCCAAGCCATTTGTGGTTCATACAGATGCTAGTATGACGGCAATTGGGGGTGTTCTCTCTCAACTGGACTCCAACAGACTTGAACACCCTGTTGGATACTGCTCATGTACGCTTAATGTTCATGAGAGGAACTTCACTGTCACCAAAAGAGAGTGTCTGGCTGTGATATACTCCTACCAACAGTTCAGAGTCTACCTCCATGGGGTACATTTCACAGTTGTAACAGACCATGCCTTCTTGCAATGGCTGAAGACCCTCAAGGACCCCAAAGGACGTCTGGCGCGTTGGGCCATTAAACTTCAGGCTTATGACTACAAGATTATTCATCAAGCCAGGGCAGCCCACCAGAATGCTGACTGTCTCTCCCGCCTTCCCACTGTTGCCTTAGTATCCCCCATGGCTGAAATTCTCTATGAAAAGCTTATGGAGGATCCTTCTTTGTGGGGAGAGGAGCCAGTAGAGATACAGAGGGCTCTCAAGAAGTTAGCTGTTGATACCAAGGTCTCTAAGGGACAACTCCTGAAGCTTTGTGGAGACTCTTGGCTATCCTACATATGCCCATCCCTACACATGGACTCAGTGGTGGTCGCTCACAAGACTACTGGCCATGGTGGCATACAGAAGACGTTAGCTCTGCTACAGCAGCACTGCTTCTGGGAAGGAATGCACACTGACGTAGTGGATACACTAGCCAACTATCATGACTGAAACATTGAGAGGCCTAAGGTTGCCAAGTTTCAACACAGACTGGTACGCCCTGGGTTTGCCTTCAACACTGTAGCCATTGATGTAGTGGGCCCCCTGCCAGCTACCAACAGTCATAACAAGTTCATTATTGTGGCAGTTGATCATCTGAATAAATGGGTAGAGGCCAAGGCAATTCCCAACCAATCTGTACTGGTGACAGCCACGTTTATCCTGGAGAATATCATATACAAACACGGTTGCCCCCAGATCCTGCTGACAGACAATGGTACCAACTTCACCAGTTATATCATCCCCTGCCTCAACCAACTGATGGGAATCCATGGGACACTATCCACTCCTTATCACCCACAGACAAATGGCAAGGTAGAGCGTACTTATGGGAGCCTGGTCCAGATAATCCGGAAGCTCAGTCACCAACATGAGATTGAATGGGATACCTTCCTGCCTGCGGCCACTTTTGCATACAACATTGGGTACCATCAGGCCACTGGTAAGCCTCTCTTCCAACTGCTCTACGGCCGGCAGCCAGGACTTCCCCCTTTACTATATTCCTTGGTAAAGCCCAGCCTGGCTGTGTCCCCAGAGGCGTACCTCAACAAGCTGGTTCAAATCCTTATTTGCTTGCAATCAGAGGCCTACACTGTAAACTTAAACCATAAGTTGCAGGACCTAGAACAAGCTGCATCTAAACGCCCTGCCTTACCCACTTACCTGGTAGGAGACTCAGTCTACTTCTTCAGCAGTAGAGGGTACAGCTGCAAATCCAAACTTGCCTCCCTTTGGCAAGGTCCAGTTCAAGTTATCCAGAAGACCAGCCCCAACTCCTACACCCTTAAGGAGCCCCATTCTGGGCAATTGATCACTAGAGTACACGCTCAGTATATGCATGCTGCTCCTAGTGACCAAGAGTAAGCCCCAATGAGGACAATAACCCAAAAAAAAAGCCTAATTAAAAAATTCCATGGGTTGTTGTCCTGTTTGCAATAGTGTTGCACCAAAGTATGAGGAATAAGAATAAAAGAATAAGGTGTTTATTGGAGACTGACAAGACTCTTCCAGTACCGCACTAGCTGTTCTACCATCTGAATGACAGCCAAGAAACACAACTGATTGCCTAAAGATCCACAAAGCCAATGACCAAGGATTAGGCAACAAAACCCCACCAAGCAAGACACACAATTGACCCCAATGTCCACAGGAAAGGCGACACCCAAGAAGATACAGTCCCACAGAAGACTCTTGAAAAGGGCATACTCTACTTGGACCTGATCACCCACCCCAGTGAATAAGGATAAGGCCCACTCAAGGAAGACCCCCATGTTCTCCTCCTGCTTGGTATCACAGTGGTTGGTTCCTCAAAGAACAAGGTTGCCAGCCATCACCATTGGCACCAGATGGGTAGTCCCCTCCACTGTGTATGACTTCAACACTTCCTGGAAGGCTTGCCAAAGACATTGCTCAAAGTTGTCAGAGTTTTTCCAACTGACTGGTTGAGCGTTGGTAACCCCAGGTGTTGCCCAAGTGCAAAGGACTGACTTCAGTATGTTGGATACTGTCCCCTGTTGCAAGACTGAAAGGCCTTGACCCTCAAATTGGAATTCCTTCAGCTGAGCCTCCAAGTATTCTTCTGCTGCCCACATGGAGAACTGCCAATAGATACTGTTACCCCTTTGCAACCCAGTTCCTGTCACCTACCTGGGCTCACTCAAAGCTAGGAACAGCACAGAAAATAATGGGTCTGTCCCCCCTAAGGCCAGCTGAGGCACCAGTAGCTGATCTAAGTGAACCCCCAAGTCCAGGTAGCTGCCGTCCACATCATGCAGGACTACTTGCTTCCCTGCTGCCTTCACCTCCACTGGCCTGGTATGCTTGCGCCTCCTTGGAAATATCACTTGCACTTTCTTCAAGACTCTTTTTGTGACTCTTCTAGAGGGACTGTTCACCATAGCCGTCACCTTGAGACGCCAGCCATTTTTAAACCTGTTGTCTAATCCAGTAGAGGGAAATGTCACAGATCCTGAATGGATTAGACAAAAAATCGTCCATCTAGGGATTAAGCAATGGAACAATTGCACGGTTGCGCTATTGCATCCTGATTCTACTAGTGATAAAGACGTTTAAAACGCCCCTAAAACAGGTGTTCAATTTGCCTTTCAAACACGCACAAGGCACAGGCTTCACTTCCGGGATTATAAATAGAACAACAAAGTTATTTATATCTACCTCCTTAAGGAAAGCCACAAGGAAGCGGTTGTTCTCTTGCACAGGACTTTTAGCTGTGCCAATCCACTCTCCTCCATTAGGGAAGTCCTCCTGTCTATGCCTCCCTGCCTCTGGTGGCAATTCCCCTGACTCACACTATATAAGTGTGATACTATCTAAATAAATACCAGTTTTGTCTATACACCTTATTATTCTTCTGTCCTTCATAGGCTGTCACTATACCATCAACAGGTATAGTATTAAGAATTAGGTCACTGACTAACTGTTTGTAGAAACTAGTAACCCTTTACTGCAACTTTTACAACACACAGCTTATTGTATACTGTACATATTTTATTTTTGTGTTTGGTTTTAGCAAAAGTCAGCTCCATGGCCCCAGGAAGCCCCGTCTTGTCAGCACTCCAGGTCAGCCCAAAGTCAGCACAGAGGATTTTGGTCTTCTTCACAGCTGTTGTGTCTGCAACAGCCAATTTTGCCACCACACACCCAAAGTTCTCCAATAGGTAAGATATTATGTGCTCCACCGGGAAGCAGAAGCAAGCAGCCGCATGAGCCCAGCCCATCTCTGGTACATTCTTGAATGGGAGCGTTGCCAGGATGTCCCAAACAAGCTCAATGGAGTTTACACAGTAAACTCCACTGAGGTTAACCAGGTCCAGGCGGACCAGTTGGGCATCCTTGTAGGCAATAACTGCCCACTTGGATGCCCCCTTGCCATGTGTCAGCCCAGTCAATGCCTCCTGCAACATAGGAAAGGACCTGTGGATGCAGTCTTCCAGCTCCTGCAAGACAGGGGGGACAGATACAGCTGCTTGGCCACATGAATGGCATAGTTGGCAAAGATGTGGTAGGGACAAAAGGGACCAGGACCAGGCAGAGTTCACCGTTTATGTTTTCTAAGAAAAAAGGTAAGCATGCTGAAAAATTTATTAATTTTATTTTTAGGTTATCTTCTTGTGTTTCTTCCTTGCCCGCAGCCTTGGCCAGCCTGGCCATTCTTAGCGCAAGAAGTTGAGCAGGTAATTCTGTGTCCTCTTTCCTGGCGCTCTTGGTTGGCTTGAGATGGGCATACATTTACAGGTCATCCGTCCAGACAGACGGCGCAGAGAGGGCAAAAGACTTGAACTTGAGGCCCTCAACCACAGTTTATTGAATATTTAATAAGCTCTCAATTGTCTTCTCTGGGGTGTCTGGTATTTTTGTCATAAGGGTCTTTGCAGACACCTTGTCTATTTTTTCCCCTTCAAGGACGGCAGACTTAACTCTTGCTTTGACCTTGCAGCCAATCTCTTTAATTTCAGCAATTGCTGAGTCAAGGTCTTTTAGCAGCTTCTCCAATTCTCTCATTGATTTTTTACTAACCTTTTCATATGTTGTTATAGCTTTTATCCCAATAAAATCTGTATTATTCTGATACTATTGCCTCTTTGTTTATTCCTTTTTGTTTTCCCATTTTCTACACTATCCCATCTTTTTACTCACTGTGTATATGCTTTACGCTCATCTCAATATGTGTTGTTTGCTTTGTGTTGGCATTTTTTCCTTAATTGCCATATTATTTTTGGCGCTTTGCACAGCCCATTGTGAAAATATTAACAAAAATTTTGTGATCACCTAAATTTTAATTAGAAAATTATAGGCTAATTGATTTTAGATAAAGTTGTTACTGATCCAAATTCAAAACCTTAATAATAAACTTTAAGCCAATCAGGAGCCGAGTGATAAAGTGATTGTTGTGATATAAAGGGTCATTCAATAATTCTTTGATGTATGTGTGCTAATTAATATGATTGGCTGGATCTTTTGCTATTGTGCATCATTATTGCTGTGGCAAGTTGTTGATGGACTAGTGTTAACCCAGCAGCTGATTGGGCACTAGTTCATCAACAACTTGCCATAGCAACAATGTTGCAAAATAGCAAAATATCCAGCCAATCATATTAATTAGCACACATACATCAAAGAATTATTGAATGACCCTTTATATCACAACAATCACTTTATCACTTAGCTCCTGATTGGCTTAAAGTTTATCATTAAGGTTTTGAATTTGGATCAGTAAGAACTTTATCTAAAATCAATTAACCTATAATTTTATAATTCAAATTTTGCTGATCACCAAATTGTTGTTAATATTTTCACAAGGGGCTGTGTTTAAGAGCTAAAAATAACTGTGTTCTGGATCTAGATACATGGCGTAGTAAATATATGATTTTATAGAAATAAGCTGAACATAAAGAATAAAACCAACTATAAACAAAGAGAACATGGGCAATTGAAAATCAAAATAAAGATAATATAAACAGAAAATTTTTGGCAACAGGGGGTTATTGGGGTGGGGAAGAGTGATGCCAAGTAGGCAGAATAGCTCAGGAAGGAAGACATAGAGGCGGTGCTGGCCTGGGGGGTCTGGGGATTAGGTGGGTTGGGCTTTCAGGTGAGGGGTGTTGATGGCAGGGGTGGAGGCAGGAGGATTTTGCATGATGGCCACCATATACAACTTGTCATATTCCTTGTCTGTCATTGGCTTGATTGGCTGGTAGGTGGCTGTGGCACAGAATGGGAGGCGCTTGTCTTTCTGTGATTGGTTAGCCATGTTCACATGGAAAACCATTTGCATAAACAAGTCAGCCACCAGTTGGTGACCAAAGATAGAATTGTGGTCAAGGACCCCAAGATAGAGATCATTGAAAGCCTGAGGGTGGCACTCCCATAGTGTATCTCCAATATTAAAGAACACAACATCAACCATATGGATGTCTGCGTGGCCAGCTGGGTACACAGAGGCCTGGTTCCCGCTTTCCTGGATGACCTCAAGGGCAGTGGAGCTACCCTCCATCTGGTGGCTCAAGAAAACCTGATGCTTTGAATTTGAGCCATTGCAGGAGTTGAGTAATCCACAGAGGATGTGGCTGTACTTGTAGCCATTGATGAAATCTGGGTTTGTCCAATAGTAGATAAAACCCTTGGCTGAAACAGCCAGGAATGCACTAATGACCATCCCCTTCTTGACCTTCTTCCTTCTATTCTTGGTGGCGGCTTTTCTTGCTCACCAAAATTGTTGAACACAATTGATAACTTGTAGTAGGAGATAAACATGACATCATCTGATAGACTAGTCAGGCATCAGACCAGGGTTGATTTGATGGCAGTTTTATACAGGAAATCCTCAGCGCCATCTCATTAGTTGCTAGTAAAATTGATAAGAACCCGTATGAAAGCCACCTTTCCATGCATCCAGGGCTGTACCATGCACTTGGAAACCCATATGTTGTGGTGCGCAAGCTGTTTGCGGACCTGGTTTAATGTCAGGGATCCAGTATTGGGCGGCTGGCATGCCGTTTCCGGGGGTAACTTGGGCCGGGGTTTTTGCGGGCGGGGCCCACCACATGAGAGGAGCTAACTTTAGAAGGTAGGAAGCAGACTTCCCCACCCAAGACCATGGGCCAGCAGCTGGTACAATGGTGTCCACCACCCCTGTGAGGGTGATGTACACTATTCCAAAAAGCTTGCTGCTATGGTTGGTTGGAAGGTTGGGTGAAAAGGCTGGCATCAGTTTGGGTGTTACAGGTGGTTCCATATAGATATTATAGGCTGGGAGATAATTGAATTTTCCTCTAAATAGTTTTGGGGTTGAGAATATCCACAGGCCTTGGCAGTTGTATCTAATGGCGGATTGGATGGGGGCTAGCAGGTCAAGTTCAAGGATTTTCTCTGGTGTATAATCCTTATATTTGGGCTTCAAGGAATAATCAGTGAAGTGAACGGGCCCAAAGGGTGCACCAGATGGACAGAAAACTGCAGGCGGTGGGGCAAAAGGGCTGGGAGATCTTGAACTGAATTGATAGACATCAAATACAAAATATGGCAATAGCTTTAAAAGCCAAAGTAACATAACCTTTATTTAAAAATGGCAATAAGGTTTGAGCACAGAATCTATAGGCATATATAGCCTTCTGCCTCCAAATTTAGTATTTTCCAGCAGGGCTTTATCAAAAATATCAGGAAAAGCTGGCAGGCAGCCAGAGGTCCCAGGTGTGGGAGAGGCAAAATGGCACCTCAGCTGGGTGTTCTCTCATTGGTCAGAATGTCCAATTTGGTCACTCAATTTTCTTGATTCTTTGTTGTGGTCACAAGGTCGGGCCCAAAGCCTGGGTTTATCTTTGGCAGTGGGGTTTGATTGGTCACTTGAGAGGACTTCAAACTCATGAAATTCACAGAGGCGCCATCTCTGCTTCCATTAGGCAATTTGAGAGGCTCCTCTTTGGGAGCCACCATGGTTGAGCTGATACAGGTATTCTGGCTTTGGGACTTAGCGGGAGCATCAGCTTGCAGGGGCTTGATCCCAAAAAAACGCGGGCAAGTAGGCCCTTGGTCCATGGGCCCAGCGGCCCGCGGGAATGTAGGTTCAGGGTTTGAATCCCACCCTTGGGACCAGGTTCCCCAGGGTAATGAATTGTAAATCCTGACATCATCCCCTTCTTTCCCTGAGGGCCCTCCCTTCTGGTCCTTTTTGTTCAGATAGAGTTGGACAGCTTTTTGGGCATTAGCTAGGTTGCTCAGCAGTTCTCATGTACTTTCTTCTAGTGGGTATCCTTTACATTTGACGTAGTACTGGGGTTTCTGGTAGTGGATTCTGTTGCCATGTATGTATTCAACTTTGTATTCTTCAGCGCAGTCTATTTGGAGGGGCGGGGGGTTTGTATTAAGCCGTTGGTGGGGGAGCAAGTTCCCATTTTTTTTAAACAACAGGGATTGGTGGAATGCATTGTGAATCTTCCAGGAGGGGGGTAGGTCTAGCTTATAAGAAACTTCTCCAATTAGTTTGGTGATCTTGTGAGGGCCACTTCTTCTGTGAGCTAGCTTCCTACAGGGCACATGTAGGGGCACATTTTAAGAGTCCAGGTATACTTCATCCCCAACTTGCAAGGGTTGGCCTGGTGTTTGTTTTTGGTTGGCAAAGGCTTTGTAGGTTTGCACTGCACGGTTCAGGTTAGTCAAGATTTTTTTGTGTGTTGTGGATCCGCTTAACCCAGGAACGTCTAGTGGTGTTATTTTTCTTCTTGCCAATCTTGGGATCCCAGATGGGGTCAAAACCGTAGTTGGCTTTGAACAGAGACATCCAAGTGGAGGCATGGTCCTTACTATTGTATGCAAAATGGGCCATGGGAAGCATTTTGGCCCAATTGTCCTGGTCAGCATTAGCATAGCATTGGAGGTATTGTTCTAGGATCTGGGTTACTCTTTTGGTTTGGCTGTCAGTCTGCAGGTGATAGGAGGTAGATAAGCAGCGCTTGATTCCCAAGTCTTTCATCACTTGTGTCCAGTAGTTTGACGTGAATTGGGGTCCTCTGTCTGTGATGATTTCCTCAGGCGTCCCGTGTTGGGTGAGGATGCGGTTGTGGAAGTGTTGGGCTGTCTCTGCTGCTGTGCAATGAGTGGTGATTGGTACAAAGTATGCCATCTTGGTGAAGCGGTCTACCATGACCAGGATTGCGTTGAAGGAGAGGGACGGGGGCAATTCAATAATTTAGTACACAGAAACAGATCTCCAGGGTCCAGCAGGTATATCCAAGGGTCTTAGAAGTCCTTCAGGTTTATTTCTGTGGGGTTTGGTTTGTCCACAGGTCTCACATCCTTTCAGATACATGCTTAATTATTGGTCCATCCTTGGCTAGGCAAAGTTCCTTCTAATGCTCTGGAGGGTCTTGAGTCTCCCTGGGTGTCTGGCCATCTCAGAATTATGATAATCTCTCAAGATGTTGGTCCTGATGCCTCCTTCTGACACAAAGATTCTGTTGTGCAGCATTAGTGTTGTTCCCTTCAATGAGTAGCCTTTTTGGTAATGGAAGCTATCCAAGGATTTTGAAAGGTTGGCAATCATGGTTTTTGGTGAATTTTTCAAGTGATTGGGCCTTCAGTACTTCTGGTTTGCTGGCCCTGATCTTCATCGATCCCAGGTGGATGCCTAGGCTAGCTGGGTCCAAGAGTACGTGAGTGTTGTGGTTGCAAGTTTCTATGTGGGTGGGTGCCAGGTCAGTTCTTCTACTCAGGGCGTTGGGTACTACATTCACCTTTCCTGGCTTGTAGTCTATGGTCAGGGTGTAGTTGGCTAGTTCTAAAGCCCATCTTGCTTGTTGTTGGTTGAGCTGTTGTGGTTTGAAGAAATAGACCAAGTTCTTGTGGTCTTTCAGGACCTTTACTGGGAATTCAGCACCACAGAGGTACCAGCACCAATGTTTCAGGGTCTTCATAATGGCTAGCATCTCTTTGTTGTAAATTGGGTAGTTCCCTTCTGCAAGCAGCATCTTCTTGAAGTAATATGCTACAGGATGTAGCATACCATCCCCTCCTTTCTGAAGAAGGATCCCACCCGCTGCAAAGTTGGACGCGTTGGTTTCCAGCACAAATGGCTTGGAGGGGTTGAGCATGGCCAGGACAAGGGCAGAGGTGAAGGCAAGTTTCAAGGTTTCAAAGGCGGTGGTACATTCTGGAGTCCAGGCAAAGGCAACCTTGTTGGAGCACAGGCGGGTCAGGGGCACAGCGATGTGAGAAATTTTTTGGATGAAATCCCTGCAATAATTTGCCAGCCCCAAAAAACTTTTCACGTCTTTTCTGCATTTGGGGGTTGGCCAGGAGGTCACAGCGTCCACTTTATCCTGGGCCATTGCAAACCCTCCAGTTTTCACTACCTAGCCCAGGAATTCCACTTCTGGTTGGAAGAACTCACACTTCTTGAGCTTTGCGTGTAAGTTGGCTTGGGAGAGTTTGTTCAGGATTAGATCTAGGTGGAGTAAGTGCTTTTTGTGGGTCTTGCTGTAGATGAGGATGTTGTTGAGGTAGGCCACACAGAACTGGTTGAAGTATTTGCCTAATACTGTGTTTATCATGCGCTGGAAGGTGCTAGGGGCTTTTTATAGTTCAAATGGCATCACCAGGTATTTGTAGAGTCCATACCTGGTCTTGAACGCCGTTTTGTATTTGCTGCCCTCTTTGATTCAAATTTGGTTGATCACATCTCTAAGGTCAATTTTGGAGTACACCTGGGCGCCTGTCAGCACATTGCACAAGTTGTCAGCGTTAGGTATGGGGTAGCAATTCTTTACAGTTATCTCATTCAATTTCTGATAATTAACGCACGGGCCCATGCCATCATCTTTCTTGCCCACAAACAGCATTGGTGACAAACAGGGGCTCTTGGACACACGGATGAAGCCTTTTTTGGTCATGTCTTTGATATATGCCTTGAGAGCCAACTGCTCCTTGTGGTTGCATCTATAAATAGGTCCATGCTTGGGTTTGATACCAGGTAGGAGGTCAATAGCATGATCATACCTGGTGTGTTTGGGGAGACGGGTGGCTACCTCTTTGCTGAATATGTTGGTCCATTTTCCTAGGGAAGCAGGGAGGACACCCACACTTGGTTCAATCTGTATGGTCATGAGCCTTTGGGTGGGTTCCTTGGGATTAGTGAAAAAGGGAACATTGTTGCGGGTACCCTTATCACCTAAGGTGACATTCTGTTCTTGGTAGTTGAGGATGAGGCCATGCCTGTCTGACCAGGAGTCCCCAAGAATGAGGGTGTGTGGTAAGTCTTTCAACAAGATGAGAGATGATGGGTATGTGTTGTTTCCTATTACCAAGGGTAGTTCTTGTTCACATTTGTATCCAGTATCCTTGGTGCAATTTCCCAAGATGATCTGTAAGCAATTCTCAGAGGCAGACAGCCCAAGTTCCTGGGCTAAGTCAGCGTCAATGAAACTCTCATCTTCTCCAGTGTCAATGAACGCCTTTAGTTTTTGGATTGTTCATCCAATGTTAACGGATACCAGGATGAACTTGTAAGACTGGGAAGAAGCGTTTATTTGGGCCAACAAAACAGGAGCAGGGGTTTTCTTAGGGCAGGCTCTGGTCAAGTAGCCCTGCTTCATGGCAGCGGAAACAGAGTCCTTCTCTGCAGTGTCTTTGAAGTTCCTCAGGGGTCATCCTCCCTCTATTGGGTGTGGCGGCTTGGGTTTGGCGGGTCTGGGAGGGCCCAGCATTCTCTTGATTCATGCTGAGGCCCTTGTATAAGGGGACCAGGTCTTCCAAGCCAAGGGTGGGCGGGTGGTGCTTCAATAAGTCCTTTATGGCTGGGTTCACCCCCTTTCAGAAGATGATGGCTGACAATTTGTCCTCAAGTTGAGTGTGGGTCTTCAATTTAAGGAATTTGTCAATGTATGCCTGAATGGGTCAGGAGCCTTGGCAGATTTCTAGCAAGGAGTTCAGGGCGTAGTATCTGGTGTTGCAATCCTCCCCAGTTGCCATTAACTCAGCCTCAATCTTGGCATAGTCCAAACAGAATTCTACATCTTCTGCTATGGCTTTGTCAAACCAGTCTAGAGCGTCTCCAGAGAGCATGGAAGCAACCCCCAGTACCTTCTTGGTGTTGCTGGTGTAGAAGGGGGTGCTGGTCTAGAAATGCAAGCGGAGGACTGGCATGGTGCGTCTGGCTTCCTTGAGTGTGAGCTTCCCCATCTGTGACATCTCAACCTTGGTGAGGGATTGGTTCACAATTGCATTTTCCACTTGGGAGGAGGGCTTGCTGGTATTGGTGGCGGCAGTGTTGGTTCTTTTCAGGTTGTTTGGGTTTGCATTCTTCCACGTGGAAGAGATCAGGTTCATGGTCATCTTATAGGTGTAATAAGTGATTATAAATAACAAAAGCATACAAGAGGCCCCAAGAAATAACAACATCTTGGGGCTCAGGGTACCAGGTTTAAAGAAGATTGCCATAATGTCAGGGATCCAGTCTTGGGCGGTTAGCTGCCGTTTCTGGGGGTAACTTGGGCTGGGGTTTTTGCGGGCAGGGCCCACCACATGAGAGGAGCTAACTTTAGAAGGTAGGAAGCAGACTTCCCCACCCAAGACCATGGGCCAGCAGCTGGTACAATGGTGTCCACCACCCCTGTGAGGGTGATGTACACTATTCCAAAAAGCTTGCTGCTATGGTTGGTTGGAAGGTTGGGTGAAAAGGCTGGCATCAGTTTGGGTGTTACAGGTGGTTCCATATAGATATTATAGGCTGGGAGATAATTGAATTTTCCTTTAAATAGTTTTGGGCTGGAGAATATCCACAGGCCTTGGCAGTTGTATCTAATGGCGGATTGGATGAGGGCTAGCGGGTCAAGTTTGAGGATTTTCTCTGGTGTATAATCCTTATATTTGGGCTTCAAGGGATAATCAGTGAAGTGAACGGGCCCAAAGGGTGCACCAGATGGACAGAAACTGCAGGCAGTGGAGCAGGAGGGCCAGGAGATCTTGAACTGAATTGATAGACAGCAAATACAAAATATGGCAATAGCTGTAAAAGCCAAAGTAACATAACCTTTATTTAAAAATGGCAATAAGGTTTGAGCACAGAATCTATAGGCATATATAGCCTTCCGCCTCCAAACTTAGTATTTTCCATCAGGGCTTTATCAAAATATCAGGAAAAGCTGGCAGGCAGCCAGAGGGCCCAGGTGTGGGAGCGGCAAAATGGCACCTCAGCTGGGTGTTCTCTCATTGGTCAGAATGTCCAATTTGGTCACTCAATTTTCTTGATTCTTTGTTGTGGTCACGAGGTTGGGCCCAAAGCCTGGGTTTATCTTTGACAGTAGGGTTTGATTGGTCAATTGAGAGGACTTCAAACTCATGAAATTCACAGAGGCGCCATCTCTGCTTTCATTAGGCACTTTGAGAGGCTCCTCTTTGGGCTCCACCATGGTTGAGCTGATACAGGTATTCTGGCTTTGGGACTTAGCAGAGGCCTCAGCTTGCAGGGGCTCAATCCCAAAAAATGTGGGCATGCAGGCCCTTGGTCTATGGGCCCAGCGGCCCGCAGGAATGTAGGTTCAGGGTTCAAAATCCACCCTTGGGCCCGGGTTCCCCGGGGTAATGAATTGTCAATCCTGACAGTCAGGGGAAGCTTGGGATCCTGCTGGAGAAGGTCAAGCATGATTGGGTATGTCTCAGATATTTGTGACTTGGGGGCCTTCTTGGGCTTCTTGGCTGTCCCAATCAGATTCCCCCTGTTCATCAGGTTGTTGAATTTCTGCATGACAGTAGCTCAGGTAAATTGCAACTGGGCAGCAATCTGTTCCCAGGACAGACCCTGTAGATTCAGTGCCACAATTTCCTGAAGAATTTTGGCGGTGATGATTTGTTGATTGGGGCACTGAGCCAGGGGAACTGAAGCCTGATTGGCTATAGGGGGCAGGTTGGCTGATGTCAGGAAGTTGTTCTAAAAAAGGCTGCCATCCTGATTTGTTGGTTGGTGGGCAGCTTGTGTGGGGGTGGGTACAGGAGCAGGGGCAGAGCTAGACACTAAGTGACTACTGAAAAATTCAAAGCCATATAAGTCAGGGGTCAGTAACAGGTCAGCTTCCTTGTTACCCACCTCAAAGGTTTGGGTGTAAACAGGTGCCTCCACGTTCTGAGCCTTGCCTCCATTGAAGCTGGCTTGGCTGCTGCTGGCTTGGCTATTTGTGCTGTTGAAGATGTTGCTGTTAAAAACCATTGTAAAAAACCTAGGATAAAATCACTAAAAGTAGAAATTTTAAAATTTAATGATTTATTTTTATTATAATCTCAAGTCCATATTTGAAAGGTTCTCAAAATTATTCCATATAAATCTGGAGCCATGAAAATGAATAAAATGCCTCTGTTCCTAAATTGGATGCTGTTGATTGGCTGTTAAACTGTTATTTTTCTATTTTAGGCTGCTCACACTACACATCTTGTGTGACTTCATTTTGTTTTGTGCTTGTGGAATCTTGCTTCTAGATTGCTCTAATTTTGTTTCATTTTAGTCCTTCTGTTGGTGCCTCATATGAATCCTGATTGGAGTATAATATACCATGGAACAGCATCCATCCATTTCACTTGTTGTGTCAGCTCATTTTGTTTGTGGTTTGAACTATACTGCTTGATGTTTGATATAATTTTGTATAATGGGCTAGTGAAATTTCTTTTTTTGTTTGACATTTCATTTATTAACCAAAAATATTTAAATTATTTGAATCCTGAATATTGCGCAACTTGGATTTTGTTCAAATCTGAAATCATTTTGTTTAAATCTGAGGTATTTTTGGTTGTTGCCATAGATTTTAAAACTACTGTTCACAGGGCACTGTATTGCTCTTGATAATATGCAGTGTATAGTGCCATATACTTTTTGAACAGGTGTTTATTATTAAGGATCTTTTATTGTACATTCATTGATGTACCATGTGAAAACCTCTCTTAGAGATTCCCTGTTATTAACATGGACAATCAGGGTCCTCTCTATTAGTGAAAAGTAAGTGCTTACAGTATAGCCTTGATAGAGCTTTTACAGCAAGAAGCTTGTACCCTGGTTTGTAATAAGCTATTATCATGGTAAGCTCCATAATGCCAGGGATTATTTGGCTGAGTAGAGAGTCTCAGAAAGCCAGAAACCCTTTAAAAAAACTGACTGATTTAACGTATTTGAATCAAACAGTTGATCAAAAATGGGTTATGGCTGCTCCAGTTTGCCAGTTGAATCTGATTCCCCCCTATAAGTTGATGTTGATAAATTGATGTAATTTAAGGGTCACCAGATATGAGCTTATTTATCATCATGGTCATCAGAAGTTGGTCAATCAAGGGTTATTTGAAACCTGGACTAGATAATCACTTGACAATGTGGAAGGAATAGAAGCCCAGGATCCAGGCGGTATTACTTAGTTGATTTTTGAAACATATTGAATAATTTTCACTGTTTCAACTCTTAAGAGTTGACTCCTTTCAAAAATTTAATCAATAAAAATCACATATTCCATGGTCTAACTTTACTTTTGAAAATGCATCCTGTAGCTGGATTGTTGCGCTACATTTCCTACAATTCAATCCTTAGATGGATTATTACGGGAAGATGGGGGCCTGCTGTTGGTACTTTGTTGTTGTCACCACCAAATGTTAATTCAATGCCTGTCAATCTCAGAGCTGTTCTTACTCCCATCAAAGCTGAAACTCATGTGCTATATCAATGTCCTGAATTTTATGCTGAAGACACTCTGATTCTCTTGCAGGCCATTTATCTAGGGCTTTTCTGATTGGGGTTAATTATTTTACTTAATCCTAGTATCTCATTTGGAAATTTCACAAAACAGTATCTGAAGCTGCCTGGGTGGTTAATAATTAACTCTATGTGAATTTGGTGGGTAATTTCCCACCACATGGAGACAACTTCTTATTATCCTGTGATTTCTGTTACATTACTCAACTCTTCCACGTCTGAGTTTTTGGAAGCAGTTTGTCATGAGTTTGTGTTTTTTTCTCCTGCTCCGTTGAGATATCTGTGTTCACCTAGTCTATTTGCATCAGTTCTTTTCTGAGTTTTCAGTTTGGACTTTTATTTAATTTATGGTTTCCATCTCTGGTTGCAGTTGTTGAGACTAGACCATCTGTTTCTTATTTCTGTTGCGTCATGTCATTTTGGTGTCCGGATTATTTTACTGATCCACCCACTAATGAAATTTTGCGTGAAGTTTTTTCAGGCTTATCAATCTATTATGGCTCTAGCCTTAGTCACAAATTGCAAGTTTACCATGTGATGACAAAGGTTTCAGAGGATGCTTGTGAATGGTTGTTGTCTTTAGTGGAGCGCAATTCAAGTGTTTTAACTGAGAGTGTATCTTTATACCATTTGTTAAATAATGTGTGTGTATCTATTAAGGAGCTCAAAGTATATCAAAAGTTGTATGCCTTCCAGCAAGGTACTACTCTGCTCTTGGTATTCCTTCCTCAGTTTCTTGCCTACTGCCACACAATTGATGTTCTCAAATGTCATCAATGACATTTTAATACTTGTATTAAAAACCTGGGAATTAAACCACAGGTCTCAGAAAAAGCCTTGTTATGACCAGGATAGATAGGAGACAGCCAGACTGCCAGTTGGGCCAAACCCTGGACTTCAAAAGATATTTTGCCCCAACCAGGAGGAACAGAAACCTGTCAACCTGCCAAATGTCAAGACTGGAGGCTCAAAATCAACATTGGAAACCCCAGAATTGAGCCCCAACCATCCAAAGGCTACTTGAGTCACACAAAATGAACAGAAATCCGCCAACTTGTTAAGTTGCAAACCCAAGTTGTTGAATTACCCCAAGACCTGCCAGACTCTTGAAGACAATTCCCCAAATGAACACCAGATTGCTATTAACCATGTGTCACCAAAGACCCAGACCTATGCTGAAGTTATAGCCTGCCTAAAAGAGGTTACAACAAAGCCTCCTGCCAGTCCCACTAATGATCACCAGCTAATGCCAGCCTCCAGTCCAGAATGGGCAATGCAATTTGACTGCTCAGGTTATGTGGTGAACAGTAGTGGCAGAACAAAGCATTGTCACTTCTGTTTATCAGAGCAAGCACAACTAGGATCCACCGCCCGCTGAACTAGAAGTCAAGGACCAAGACCTGCCAGGGAACTGTCCCCAGACCTGAAGTCCGCCAAAAGCAAAGAAGCAAAATCACATGATATAAGAACCCTGGCAGTATGGGGATTACCCCATTGTCATTTTTGATAATGAAGTTTTATGAACCTTTGGTTTGAACAAATCTTACCTTATCTAGTCTTACTGATCTTTCATCTTAATTCTGTCCAAGTAGACCATCGTGCAACTGCCCCCTCCAGAGACCAACCTGCCGACCCTCCTCAGGCACTATACTGTCCCCCTGGAGCCCCATTTAGACCTGTGCATTTTACTGAATATCTGACCAACCCAGCCTACTCAGAGTACAATTTGAAGACCATCCTCATTGATGATCCCTTGGCAAGGACTAGATAAACTGAATACATAGGGCATAAAGGAAAGTGGTATGAGAGGCTGCCAAGATTGTTCAAAGACAAATACAATTATTTGCCTGCCTGCTTTGTCCCCATGACTCTTCCCTTAGCCCCACAACCTGACCTCCCAATAGAACCCCCCACTGCCACCAAGACTACACCCACTCAACTGTTTGGAGTACTATAAATTACTTTGACGGGAATTATAGACACTATGGTGCCCAACTCCAGGCCCTGGTCTTTGCTTGGGCAATCCATATCCTATATTATCAAGTTAGCACCTGTCCTATGGTGGGCATTACCCATTGGCCCAGCTGTACTCCATCCCAAGTCAACCAATGCCTCTATTTATGCCTGGCTTCCTGACACCAAAGTCAATAAGCTCTCAGCATTATGGTTAGCAGTTGACCAGACTCCCCAGGATTTGGCAGTTTGGGATTCCCTGTTAGCCACAACTAAGGCCCTGGTAAGCCATTTTCTTTCTCTGGTCTCAAATATGTTGATTTCCAAACCAGGTGCTATGGAGATTGAAGTCAAACCTGCTGTTACTCCTGATTTTCTGGTAATTGTTCTGCAGTGGCGTCCTCCAACCAGAGTCAGGACCATTCTTCCTGTGGTTCTTCTCAGTTGAAATTAGCAATTTTGATTAAACCTGTTGAGGTGAATGAGGTGTCTGTGGTGACCACTACCAAAAGTTCATTGGCTATGCTCCAGCATGTAGTTCCACAAAGTTTTTTGCCTGTCAAATATGAAGAGTTGCCCCTTGTTCTAATCAATTGTGATCATCCTGTCTCCCTGAGGCCATCCAAGAAATGATCAAGTGCTACTTTCAGGAGCACCCTGCCTCCTTAGCTGCTGTCTGTATCACTGATGAGAAGCAAGATCCTGCTGAAGTTGGCTTGTTTGCAGCAAATAGATCTACTTCTGGTTACTTCTTGTTTTATGGTAGTATTGATAACGGCCAAACTGTCTTCCAACCAGCCATTCTGTTGGATACAGGTGCTTCAGAGAATTTCATGAGTGTCAAGACTGCTGATTTGTTACAACTTAAGTATCACCCTGGAATGTTAGTTAGGGGTGGAAACTGTCAAAAATTTCCCTCTTTCCAACTTAAGAAACCAGTGACATTTGTAGTCATGGGACAATCTTTTACTGCACAGTTTTCCATATGCTCTACTCTTATGTACCCTATCATCTTAGGAGTAGGCTGGGGGCGGGACCATAATGTATTGACTCTGCTAAAAGAGAATGAGCTACAAGTGGACTACTCTTCAGGCATAATCATTTTTATTCTGTTGTTGGGTATGTGAGAATTGGAGCAGCCGTCACAGACAATTCAGTTGGTTCCTGTTCCTACTCCTGTAAGTTCAGACTTACCAGCATGCCTTCAGCCCTGGTTCACAGCATTTGACGCAACTAGGGGCAAGGTTCTCCCCAAAAATACTCAGTTTGACTTTGAATTTAAAGTTACTGTCAATCTGATTTGTATTGTGTCTCCTATTTATCCTTTGACTTTAAAGGAAGACATATGCTTGGAAGAGTGGACTTGTGACATGTTGGCCAAGGGACAGATCTTCAAGAAGGCTTTGTCAATCTGCTCTCCATTGTTGTTTGTCCAAAAGTATGATGGGTTGATTAGACCTTGTCAAGGATTCACTCATTGGGAAGTCTCTCTCCAATAGAATGAAGGAGAGCTCCCAAGTTGAATTTGACTAGAGTGGTCCCTACTGGAATCCCTATCATTAACATGTGCAAGGGGTGACCAAATAAGCAGAATCTTCCCAGGAAGGGAGTGAAACGGTTTAAGAGATAATAGATGCTGGTATACCCCAATACCAACCAGGGGGCCTTGGAGTGGATAATGGGAGGGAATTGTGCTGTTTCTACATATGGGGCATGGCAGCAGCGCAGACCAAAACAATACCATTTTGAATCTTCTGATTTATTGGTGAGGGTCAGTTTAGAGTTTTGAAGTTCACAATGGCTTGCCCATAACTGATTAACACACAAAAAGCCCATACAAGAAAAATGAGCTTCATGCTGTTTGAAGTGTGGAGCCTTTTAAAATCTACTAATCAAGTTTTTAGGAGTTTGTTGAAAATATAGTTTTATTGGCTAAGATAGGAATAAAGAAATTGTTGGAGCAATTTGGAAAGGGAGAATTCCTCAGTTTAAATACTGAAGTCAAGTGGAGGAGGGAACCTAGTGGTTACCAGGTGATTCTACAATACTAGATTGGAAAGTATTGCTTTGCAGGTCTACAGCAGCCTGCAATGCAAGAAGAAGTAATTTGGGTTATTGCATTGCAGTGTACTTCTGCACTATGATGGGGATAGTATTTTGGATCTGGATGAGTATTATTTATTTGGCTTGGTAGTTTGTCATCCATTGATTGGCTAGGAGGGTCCCCTGAATAGTTGTGATTGGTTGCTGTGCATTTAATTTTGGATTGATTGGTTGTTTTTGGAGTTTTGGAGCTTATTTTATGTGCACTTTTGTTGTTGCTGTTGCTTTCTTCATATGTAGTTGAATTTTTACTTTTAAACTAGGATTTATATTATCAGCTAGGATTTAGTGTTTGCTTTCAATTTTGCTTTTGCTTTCAAAAGCAGTTTTGTTAATCAATCTTGTACGCAGATTTAAATTGATTAAATGAATTGATTCTGTATTCTGATTAATTCCCAATTTTGCATTTAAAAATGTAATTTTGGGATCAACTTGTTTATCAATAGCCCTAGTGTTAGATGGGTTATTTGTGAAAGGGAAGGAATCCCTTACAGACCCTGTGTGGCAACCTCCAGAATCAACTCATTGCGCAAGCTGACTTACTATATATTGACAATCAGAATTAAAAATACTTTAATGTCAACAGCATTGGAAAGTCAGAATTAAGTTTTTACTCATGCAGACTACTAAATGTTGACACTTTTTTAATAAGTAGAAACCTGTTTCCTGAACATTTTACTTAATAAAAATTAAGCTTCAAAATACTTTTTAGGGTAATATGATTATTTATAATCCAAAAATAAAAAATAATGCAAAGCTATCTAAAAATATAAGAAAAACCCACTTCAAATAATATTCACTATGAAATTAGCTATCTTTACTATAAAGTATTTTTTTTACTTATAAAGATAAAAAAACTAATATACAAAAATGTACAACATAAAAATTTACATATTTTAGCAATTCATTATAATCAAAAACTCTAACATAAAGTTTTTATATATATTAAAAACTTTAAAAATATATAATTTACTAGTAAAATACCAATATAGGCCATGTAATGCAGTCTAAAGCATCAAACTATCAATGGAAAATCAATGATTTTATAAAAACAATATCATAAATTATTAATGAGTTATTTAGAATAACTATTTATTTAAAAATATTATACTTAACATAGAACTATATAAAAATTAGGCAATACTCAATAAATTTAATTAAAAGCTAGACTGTGATCACCTGGTTGCCATTAAGAACTGTGGCAATCTTCTTGATGTATTCCCCAATCTCTGAAAACATATATTTGGCCTTGACAATGTCCTTTATCTTCTCTTGGTATTGTTTATTTTTGGTGGCTCTCTTCTTCTTGGATGGGCAGTTCTCAATATCTCTGATGGATGCAACAGTCTTCCCCTGTTGGACTTTGAGGTGCTCATAGAAGGTGTTGTATCTGGGCTTGATTCCAAAGGAGGACTTGATATGCTTATGCCAGCCCTCCAAAGATGATGTAGTTTTCATATCATCCTTAAGAACTTCCTGGTAGCAGTTCCAGTTGGCTTTGGCTCTGGGCTTGCTCTGGCGCTTAGTGACCTTACATCCAATCCACTGTGGTTTGTAATATTCAATGAAAGGGCAGAAGGCACCATCATGTTTCTTGGCATATGGATCCTGGCATAGGAGCTCAAAGGCTTGTCCATCATGCTCTGGCTTTACAAAGGCTAGTGCTACAAACTGCTGAATTAAGAGCTTGCACTTTCCTGATGTATCTAGACAGTGGAGCTTGCTGAGCTCAGGTAGATCATTTAGTTATCTGTTGATAGCCTGTCAATAATGGAAAAAACACCACTGGACCTCTCCATCAAAGGTATTTACAAAAGCGTTATACTGGGCAGTTTCATAGTCCATGTTTATAGTTGAGGGGTCAAGTGCTTTATCATGAACTTGTTGTTCTGCAGCAAGGTTGGCTTCATCCTTTTCATCAACATATGAATTGACTATAGTGTTATGGCCAGGGGGACTTTTTTATCACTGGGCATGGCATTGATGACCTCCTAAAGGATCTTAAAGGTTCTTTTTTAAATATCTTCTGTTGCCCCAGGAAGCAGAAATTAGGCAAATAGGAGCACCTTGACTTCAACATGTGAATTTAAAACCCATAATTGGTAAAAAAGTGGGGGCATACAGCACATGTACTGTCACATAACCAGGTCTATGAAGTTATTAACTACTATAAGTTCTGATGTGTAGCATAGCACATAATTCTTACTTCTGATGTAGGCCTGTCATCATATAAAATAAAAATCTCATGTGAGATTAGGCTGATTGACCACAAATGATAAGAATAATAATCACATGCAGATCTTATCAGCTACATACCATATTATCACTAGATTAACACAATATTAATTGTGGCAATTACAGACTGTATAATTACTAGTTTATTATAATTGATATGGCTATTATACAGTGTATAATTATCAGCCAGTATGGTGATTATCATTGATTACACAGCGTGTAATCAATAGATCATCAATCACATATCTCTATTTCCTTCCCACTAGATGTTTTGTAAACTCAGTCCCACCCAGCCTGAAAGGTGTATATGTGTATATCAAACAAATGATGTGCAAAAGGCTAGGAAAAACCGAGTTTGCATTAACATTGCATAGCAGATAATTGGTTCCTTATTGGTTTGGGTTGCTATTACACGGCAGATAGTCTTTGGGTTGATATTGGATTGAGTCAGCTATTATACAGCGTATAATCTCCAACTCAACTGGCATATCAATAAGCAGAAAGATTGCTATCCAGAAAAGGATCACATATTAAAACCTAAAAAGGGAAAACAGTAATACCAAAATTTTACCTTCTAAAGTAGGAGGATAGAACTGGGACTATTTCTAAGCATCAACCAAATACGGCATAGTTTCCTAGTGCAATAATAGACATGTAAAGATACATCTAATTAATAACTGCCAGTAGGCTAGCTCAAGGAGAGCATAGGCTGTAGCTGGAGTGCCATGTACGCCTTGCTAAGGCCAGTAGCAGCACACATGCCAAGGACAACCAATCACAATAGGCGCAGCCAGCAAAGATGGACCTATTGCATAACTAGTCACTGAGAACTGTCTGAAAGAACAAAAAAATGGTTGTGGTAGTATATATAGATATAGACACATCAAAGGATAACAACAAGTTCTTAGTTACATCTGGATAGATTGCAGCTGCTGGCTAGATTATACTCTGGTCTCAATAAACATAATTATCTTTAAATTTCTATTCCACTGTAGTCTGTAGTGCTCCTTGCATAGGACAAGGTAGAGCACATTGGCAAGGCTAACATCTTGCTGTAGCTTTGAACATATCAGCAATAACCCAGGTTGCACAACGCCTCATCTTCATTGAATATCTTTAACTCATCTTTCAAGAATAACTCTCATTGGACCATGGTAGATTTCTGGTAGGACACGTCATTTCAAAAATGGCATCTCAAAAAATGGCATCTCAAATTAAATTTGAGATGGCATTTTTTGCGTTAGTGATTTTGAATCACAAAAAAATAATATAAACAATAAAATAGTTAAAATTTACATATACCTTTATAATGCAGCATCTCAAATTTACGCCATCTTGATTCTGTCACTTCAAGTCAGATTAATTAAATCTTATTTTGCTAACTTTATTTACACATGAAATCACTTAGTGTGGGGCGTGTTTAAGCCATCTCAACTTTACGTCATTTTGAATTACACCATTTATCTTAAACTAAAATAAGCTTATACCCAAACTAAAATTAAGCCTGTGGTATAGTGCCAGAAGATGCTCCTATAGTAATAATCTAAAACACTTATAATAAGAACAACCTAAATAGATGCCACTATGATAGTCCTTCTAGTGATTGTCATTGCTGGGTAAGAAAACCAGTTTTGTTATATGTAACTTATAACTTTATTATACATGGATACATTGATAAGGGTTTTCTTAATAAAATATTTTAATAGTGATTTTAATATGGAAGGGGTTGATTATGCCATTTCAATTTAAGTCACTTCAAATTCCACCAAGTTTCATATCAACCAATTGATTCAAGGTGCACAATAGTTAGGGGGAAATAAGGGGAAATTACCTATGATGCCAGGCTACGCTATATCAATTCCCCCACCGCAATTCTTGCTTTCCACTTTTCAAAAGTATAGTTTCACGTCTAAAACCACTTAAGCAAAAAATGTAAGAAAACATATGAAACTTTGCAAATATATATTTTTTATCTCTTCTAAACAACTGGGTACTTTTTAACCCCAGTTGTATAAGCTAGTTTTTGAGAAATTCAAGTTTTACTCTTTGGCCCAGTTGAGGTAGCTCCACCGTAGATTTGAAAATTAAATATAAAAAATGGTCAAAAACACTATGTTTTTGAGCTGCGGCACCTCAATTATGTCACTTCAAAAACGCCATCTCAAGAGCAAGTTTTTAGTCAAAACTCAAAGTTTTGCCTACTTGCAATACTAATAAAATTTTTATTTTTACTAGATAAAAAGCATTGGAATTTTGATAGTATATTTTTTTTGATCTCCTCTCCAATTCTATATAAAAAAATTGGTACTTTTAATTTAAAAATATTCTCATTTTTCTCTTTAAAAAACCCCAAATTGCTCATATTTTGATACTAATTCACTTTTAGATGCCTCCCAAGTCAACTGCCAAAGCTGCGCCCAAGGCCTCAAAGGCCAAAATAAACCCCAAAGAAGCAGCCTTCTAAGGCCAAAGCTTCCCCCAAGACCCCAACTCTGTCACCTGAACAAGAGGGAAACAGTCCTACTCCTCCCCATTCTCCATTTGTTTACTCCCCATCTGATCCTCAAGAGAAGTTGTTTAACTTCAATTGCCATTCTGACCCCACTTCAGAGCCTGAGGATGAAGAGGAGCAGGAGCCTGAGCTGAGCCTGGTGCTCCTGCAGAGTAGCCAATTGAGCTCTGGGATCTTAACTCTATCCACAATATATGCAACCAAAATGGCATCTTTGCTGTACCAACAACATACCCTATCAGCTATCAAATTATGACAAAGAAAGGGGGAGCCGGTTTTGTCTACAAGGGCTACAGCTTCAGCTGTAATGACAAGAAGAAGCCCATCCGCCAACATCACTTCAATTGTGATAAAGTTGGCTGCCCAGCAAGGCTCACAACTTATGGGTTCATCAGATTTAAGGCCCTTACTGTTAACCACAACTGCGCCAAGCCTTTTGACCCTATCTATCAACTTATCTGCTGGTTTCTTTACCAGGTGATCCCAACCACAAAGAATCAAACTGCAACTGAGGTTGTCAACAATACGCTCCTCAATTTAAATGCTACTCAACTAGCAACTGTTGGTGGCGCCTCAAAACTACAGAGAAACTGTACTGATCAAAGATATGCTCTGAGCACTGAAGGCGTCAGTGCAAGCTCCATTGATCAATTGATCATTACTGAGGAGCAAAAACTATCTCACCATGAAGAGAGATTCCTCCTCCATGATGATGCTCAACATGCCCCAGAGCGTATCATCTGCTTTTCAACAAGCCAGGATCTGCGCAACCTCCTCAAGTGCAAGACCTGGCTTGCAGATGACACTTTCTCCACCTGCCCAAAGCTCTTTAGCCAGCTTTGGAATATCCATGGGCAGGTTGGAATTCTGGTTCTTCCCCTGGTCTTCTTTTTCCTCCCAAATAAGAAGCAGGAAACCTATGTCTGGGCACTCACAATTTTAAAGGCCAAACTGGATGAAATCCTCCCAACAATTGAAGAGGAGCCCAAGGAGACTAGAGGGTGTAAGAAAAAATCCATCTATCAAAAAGAAGACGCTCCCACCCCAACCAAGAAAAAGCCTGAAAGCCTTCCCTACCACAAATATCTGATAGTAGATTTCAAACAGGCTCAGGAAAATGCCTTTATTTATGTCTTTAAGAGCTCCCCTCAGGGATGCTACTTCCACTTCAGGCAGGCACTCTGACGCCGCCTCTAAAAGTGCTCTGACCTCCATGAGCTGGTTTACACTGAAGGCACCAAAGAAGCAAAGGACGTTTTTAATTGCTTTGCTGCTCTTTCCCCTGTGCAAAAGGAGGAGACCAATGCCTTTTATGATGCCCTCCTCTGCCATCCCTATATACAGGCCAACCAGGCAGCCTTTGCGCCCTTTATTGAGTATTTTGAGACTCAATGGGTTGGTATTTCCCAAGGAGCACACCACATTAGAAAAGGCTGTGACTCAATCACCTGGAACTGCTATAAGCAGGTCAAAGACGGGTTGATCAAGACCACCTCTTCCCTTGAAGGGTGGCATAGCCAGTTTGCCACAAGGTTTAGGGTTCATAAGCCCAAATTCAATAAGATCATGGTCCACCTCAAAACCCAACAAGCCATCTCTGCCCACCTCTTTAAGACTGGTATGAAGACCAAAGGCAGCCCCCCCAAGCAGAACAAAGCAGTGAAAAAGTATATAGAGATTAGCAAGGTAGTCCTTGCCTACTATCCCAAGGATAGCAAGCTTGAGCATCTCCAAGCTATCTCAGTTGCTCTTTCTACCAATGTTTGAGCTCTTTTCCAATAAACAATACTTTATTTTCTCTCTTATTTCCTTTAATTTTATCATTATTTTAGTTTTATTTAGTATTTGGTACAATTGTATGCTTATTTTAAAGTATAGTTTGTAGTTAAAATAGATGAAATAGTTGTTTTAGGGATTATTTTAACTTTTGGGCTTTACACAACTATGTTGCTACTAATCAACCCCATTTTTTATTGCAGATTGGGAATTCTGAGGCTTTTTTTAGCCTAGAAATGTTTTTTGAATTTTTATTTTTGGGAATTTTTTGGGTAATTTTTGGAGTTCAAAAAATCTAAAATTTTAAAACTGTTTTTTCTTAGTCAAAATGCCGTAAATCAAAATGGCGTTTTTACTAGTAAATTGAGATAGCAGAAATTTGAGATGGCGTATTTCAAGATGGAGTTTTTTGAGATGCTGTTTTCAAAATGGCGTGTCCTACCAGATTTATTACAGGGGCATAGATCAGGGTGTTTGTCACATATATACTTCATTGACTGGTTGCAGTTGGGGATGAGATTCAGGTTCTTGATGCTTAGGTATTTGATGGACTTGACTTCCATATGAAAAGCCTTGATATCCTTTGAGACTCTAACCATTTGATAGAGATACCACTTAAAAAGATTTTAATAAGATTAATTGGAGCATTGTATATGTGTTGTTTTTTTTTTCAAAGTAACTTTCTCCCATCCTTCTGTATCAATCCTGGTAGCGCAGCTTCTATCCTCATATATGTGACAATTGCTTCTCCCTAATTCCCTCTAATTTTTTTAAAAAAATAATAGCCATCACAGAATATAATTATAACTACCTTGACATACACTAGAGAGAAAAACCAAGGTAACTTCTTTAGAAGCTTAAACTCTCCTTTTACGTTAAATGTGTTGTGCACCTTGAGAGATCCTATGGATCAATTGGTGCTTGATAGTAGTCAGACAGGCAATCAGCAGTATATTTTTATTGATACTTGAATAGAAGGATGTGGTACAGATTCATTGGGTAGCAGAGGGAAATTATCTGAAGTTAGATTATTGTGCTTCTTGGACTGAGATGGGCTTGGTTCATTGAGGCTTGGCTGGGGTTATGAACTCTTGAATATCTTATTTATTACTTTTTTGCTTGTCTATAGGGGCCTCATATCCTTCTGATTCATAAAAAGAGAGAAGTGGAGATGCAAGGGGAGGGCTCTTCTCTTTTAGGGTCTGGGGTCTTCTCCTTTGTCTTCTGTAGCTTTGAGGGTGCTTCATTTTTTGTTTGAATAAAGACCTTGGGCCTTTTCAGAGGCTTTGGGTACCTTTTTGGGTGAATTGTGATTTTTGGGGCTTCTTGGGATATTTTTTATACAATAATGTGAGTAAAGTTCTTAAAGTAAAAATGATGTAGAAAAAATGAATAAAATTAAAATAACAACCACTTGTTTTTTATTAGCAAGTGAATAGTTCATGGGATATAGAAAGTGCTTTTAGAGCTAGTTTATTAGTCAAAATTAGAAAAAAACCATGTTTAAAATAAAGTGTTGATATTATTGTAGTCAGCATAGTCAAAAAAATTCATTTTAGTCAGTCAGCATAAAAATGCTTTAATTTAGATGTCAACATATAGAAAGTTGGCATAAAAACTGAAAAACACTATAAAAATCACTTATAAAGCTTGGTTAAGATTTTCTGGAGTTGGTTTTTTAATGCAAAAAGTTTCTATTATAATTTAAAAAGAACAAAATTTTACATGTGCAGCTTAAAAAAGCCAAATGATAGAAATTTTAGAGGGAAGTCTAAAGTACATCCCTGGGTACTTTGGTCTGAATTATCATACCATTATATGGGTGCTTCTTGTTAATCAACAATGTTTTGCTAATAACCCAGTGAAGAGCTTGACATGGAGACAGTTGGCCTTCTTTTATAGTATTTTTCTTATTAAAAATTACTTAAATTATGTCACTTTATTTAATTAGCCAAATTTATTTGTTGCTATATAGGTGAAAAGTTAATTTGAAACAAAGTCAAAATTATAAATGCACACATGAAGTCTATTTTTAACTTATTCTCTTCAGCTTAAGTAGAATTTTAGAATTAGCTATAATTTAATCAGTGAGTTTAACATAGCAATAAATAGTTTAATAAAACAAAGAAAACTATGTAAGTTGAAGGAAATCTTTTTTCAATGCTTATCTTATATATGTAGTGAAAATAGTATTAAATATATATAAAATAGTTTTTTAGAATATTGTGTATTTTATTAAGATTTTTATGGATTCTTATTTGGGGTTGATATTCAGATATTAATTACTGGAGTCAACTTAAATGTAAAAGTTCAAAGAAAGTCCATTTTTCAAAGTAAACTGTATTAGCTTTTAGCTTGAAATTAAGTCTTTGTTTAAGTGGTGTTTGCATTATGACTGTTCTTTTTTAATCTTTGCAATTTCTAATTGACATTTAATATGAAAAAATTAGCTTATTTTGAAGATTTCTGATTATGGCAGACAAATGCTAAATTAATGTTGACTTAATTAATGTTGAAAATTTGTTGATATTCAGTAAGTTGACTTTCAGAATGATTTAATACTGGTGGTTGCCATAACACCCATTTTTCTTCCTATTCTTCTGTATCTACTATTCTTCATTTTTATCACAACATCACAAGCAACTTAGATCCTAGGGAATTGGATTTCAATGATAATGACAGCTATAGTTATTAAGTATTGGTGTGCCTGAAGCTATCTCTTTTTCCTATAAGCTTTGCTTGAGAAAAGCTAAATAACTGATATGCAACCACTTGAAGATAGATAGATTTTTATCTTGCCCCAAATCAGCCCAGTCACACCAACTACCTGTGCTTGTTGATTTTTCTGAGAAAGCTGCAGAGATTTTTAAAGCTACTTCCATAATTTTATTATCTTTATAACCTTAAAAATTGTTTAAAGAAATCATGTGTTAATTTTCATGCTAAAAAATGGTGAAAAGAGTTAGAATGATCACAAATACTTCAGTCTGCTCTTCCCCATTTGAAAAAGATGCTACCAGAATTAAGATGTTTAATAAAAAGGATAAAATCAAATATGTCATTGATGTACAGTAGTTTTAAAATCTATGGCAACAAACAAAATGAACTCAGATTTAAACAAAATTGAAATGAACCCAAATCTATTGTAAATCAATATAAATTCATTTATTTTTAATTTTGTTTAAATCTGGATTGTTTTTGCTTGTTGTCATAGCTTTAAAAACTACTGTAGGCTCCCCAGTAAGTGTGGTATCTTTTATTTTGATAAAAACTCAATTTGACTCCTGGCCTAAACTATACTTTTTCCTAAAGTACTACTGGCATGGCATAAACACAAGCAACTGTTGCTTACTTCACATTAACTATGCAATTTTATAAACTACTCATTTTGTTTACAGAAGATGCCTTGTAAAATGAGAGATATGACCTCCTAGTATGAACTCAATTCTTGAGAGATTGCAAAAGAGATGTCAATCTCCAAGATGATTTCCTTTTTCTGTTAGACTATAAAGTTCCTGTGGACTTTTAATAACCCTCTTGCATACTTTGAAATCAACTAAATAAATGTAACTTATAAGGCTCCAAATAAATATTCACTCTAAATTCCATAAAATAACCCACTAATAAGAAAGAGACTCTCCTTTTTTATCAGAAAGGTTGTTCCTCTACTTGCTACTGCTTATATAACTACCCTTTGGGATACAGGCTATAATTGATTCCCAAATATCATATAGTTTTCCAGAAAATTGTTTACTTCAGCTGAATTTTCCTAAAATTCTGAGATACAATGAACCATTTATGTACCATATTATATAGATATAAATTTTAAAGAAACCATAGAAATATTAATTATCAACCTGGACGCTGTTCTCATGCAAGTATCCAGAGATCAAGTTATAAGACATGAACACTTTATGAGTGCTTTTATCAATTCTCTACCTTTTATCTCTTTGAAAATTTAGTGATTTTAATCTGACAAAGGAAGATACACCAATACTCTTGCTCTTCACTTCAGATTACTTCCCTCAACTTTCACCAATTTAACAAAATGATATTCCTGGTATTTTTCATTAATTCAGAGAGATCTTTGCTACTGAAAATAATGACTATGGATTAGCTAAAGGAAGCATCCATAATAGAGACGGTGAAAAGCTACATACTTTCCAAGCTAAAAACTATCAAGATAGCTCATCAAAAGACACTCAGGTATCTAAAGAGCTGAAAAACTACTGCATTCTGGATTATTGACTCTCTCTAAGAGTACTTGGGCTTATTTATTGCTTATCCCCAAGAAAAAAGTTAAATACAATCAAATATTAATGAGCTACTGCTATCTTAATTCCTCTATCAAGAAGGAATTATATCTTTGCACAGTATTGATGAAGATATTAGATTAATGAGAGATTCAGATATTTTTTCAATATTTAACTAGCCTCTGGATATTAATAGATTGATTCATCTTTCAAAGATTGTGAAAAAGTTCTCTAATTATTTATGAATGCCTTTCTAAGCCCACTAGGATGCCTCAAGGCCTTAGCAGCTCCCCCATTATTTACTAGAGGGCTATGATTTTGTTCTCTGGTAAATTAAGATGTCCTGTATATTGTTATATCTACATATTATAACTGTGTTCAGCTCTATTTTCACCAAAAACATCTAGAGCATATCAAAGCTATGTTTATCAATGTCAAGGAGCAAGGTTAAGCTTAAGCCATTCAGATGTGCTTTTTTAAAGAAATGCTTGCATTACTGGGACACATAGTGAATTTGACCAAAATTGTCTCATTTACACCAAACTAGAAGCTATTTACAATATTCTTCACCAACCAATCTTAACAAGGTTAAGGTTTTCCTTGAAATTATGGGTTGAAAATTTAATATCATCTCAACTTTGCAGAGGTAAGTAAATCACTTGTTTAGCTACCTTTAGATGTTCTCTTTGAATGGATTGATAGTCAACAACAGGCTTTCAAAGATTTTACAAGTCAATTTTAAGGAAGTACCAGATCTTTTCTACCATAATTATTATAGAAAGTTTATCCTCTACACATATACTGATTGGGTAGCTGTAGGTGCTATACTTTTTAAATTTTTTGATAATGAAAATAGATCAAACTGTAGCTTATTCCTCTCAGGTACTCAAAAAACACAAGAAAAACTACAGTTTCACAGAGTAAATGCATGGCTGTCCTTCACAACACCAAACAGTTCCATCATTACATAGATGCCACACATTTCAATGAGGTTATCAACCACTTCTCTTTAAAAAGGTCAAATTGTTGAAACTGCAGGCTCAACCCGCCAGCAAGGTTCCAACCAAGTGGGTTTGTGACCTGCAATCCAATTATCCGGTCACTCAAAGCCAGACTAGGAAGTCAACTCAAATTAACAAATCCAACAACATGAACAGATGATGATCCTCTACAGTAGATACCTTGTTTTGGCGCTTGACTCATTATCAGGATCAAGCCACCCCCTTCTTCCATCCAACTGTGTGATCACCAATCATGTTCCTGTTATCCATTGATTCACATGAACTATATAATAATCATCTCCCAATAAAGATTATTATATAGCTTCTAAATATTTTTCCCCGTGTAACTCTGCTAAAACAGCACAGTTACAACAAAATCAATAAAATGGGACTGAGGAACACCTGAATAGCTGGGCTTTGAATCTTCAAGAGCACAAATCCACTGTATTTTAGTTCTCTGAGGCCCAACGTCAAAGCACCAGTGCCATTTTTACAATTGATATCTTTGCCTTGTATCCTGCTGAGGCTGATTAGTTATAAAAGTTTGTTGAATATCCTGATTTTTGGTCTACAGAAAAAAGGAGTATGTCTCATCCTCAGTTGCTATCCAAATACACTATGATTTGGGACAGAAAATTGTTCAAGAAGGTCAATGATCAGTATCTCTCCTAGGTCTGATCAAGTATGTATGTTGCTATCATTTTTGAAGGCCAAAATCAATACTAAGAATTTGTAATATCTAAGACTTATGACTGTCTAGGAAGAAAATATTTCTGAGAAAGTATGTAACTGCCTATATAGACATGGTCTCTGAATATCAGAATTGCTAACTACAACATTCTCAACCCTTTATATGAGTTCAAGTTAATCCTAACTAAATATGCATTTAACACTGCACACATTGATGAAGTTAGATCTATCACCCACTCTAGAACAGGATAGCAATTTATCTTGATTGAAGTAGATTATTTTACCAAATGGGTTTGAGCCTGTGTTACAAAAGATACTGTTACTAAAACTGCTACCAAATTCTTAGAGATATAATCTCCCACCATAGTTATCTTCAAGTGCCTTTTTCTGATAGCAGTACCAATTTTAACATTCAACTGATCATCTTCATTATGAAATCCATGGAGACTCATCAAGATTTCTCTTTCTCTTCCAATCCTTCTAAAAATAGAGCATTTGAAATAGTCCATTCCATCTTGTCTTTATCATGTGCAACTTGTTCCTCTGAGACTCTGATAATTAGGCTATATTATTACCAGCTGCCCTATTTTCATATCACTTAAGTAGCTATTGATTCATTAAAAAGTCTCTTTTTGTATGTCATATGCCTAAGAGGCTGCACCTAACTCTTTCTGGTTTTTATAGGTCAAGTTTTATGCTTTTGCTTATCTGAAACTACATTTAAAAACATCACAAAAACATATTATTAGCATCCAGGACACTGCTTAAAAAACTACTTCAAATTTCAAGAAATTATATCCCTCTCACAAAATTTCCACACACCCTTTCCAAATCCCAGGTTGATGACCTGGTTTGCCACTAAAAATTACTCTGGAAGCTGTGTTCTAAATTATATTTGTTTTAGGTTATTACCTTTAAGTTTAACTTTAATAAGGGACCAGAGTAGACTATTAAACTCCTATCTTCTGGTAGATCTTTTTACTAAGTTTATGTCTAATTTCTCCACAAATAAAACTCCCCTTGAACAATCTTGAGGGGGAAGTGTTGTGAATAGCAATATTCATACCATATTGATTCTCCCTGTAAATTTTAAGATCCTTTATAAAGACTTCTCTGGGTTTATCTTTGACTTTGGATCTTGCCCTATTTTCTAAATTGCTGCTATCACAATTCTAGCACCAATAGGATTCCTCACCTGGAATTTATAATTGTGATATCAACCTTGCATAGGTTCTTCTCTTGTTCATTTAGAGTTTGATCCATATACCAAAATGGCTATATTTCCCCAAACTTATTAATAAAGATGTACAGGTAAAGTATATTTTTTAATGCTTTCTATATAAGTCAGCAGATCTTTGTATTTAATAAGAAGATCTATTACATTGAAGTTATCAAGTCCTTAAGGTTACTACCCTTATTTATCTTTTAACGCTAACCAAAAGCGAGTGTGAACCTCAATTTTTTATAAAGATTTTCCACTGTGTTCTATTGGATGTCATTGCCAAGAGCCTAACACAACATGTGAGGTACCCTACCTCTTGGATACCATGTGTAAAATTTTTCATTATGGCATATAACCCCATATCTTTTCAAATAAGTAAGATGTTTTTTCATCTATATTACCTCCTCTCTTTATATCACTCTTTCTGGTAGATTAGTTACATCACCAATTTAGTTTATAGTTTGCCTTGCTCTGATAAAAGTTTAGCTGTAGAGAAACTACTCTTTTTACCTGTGTAGTACCCCAAGTGGCTTTATGCAAATTAATGATTGGTTTTGGTTAAGATTGGCACTGGGGTTATGACCCATCTTGATGACAGATGCAAAGTTGAATCTGACACATTGATTTGATCTATTTTATTGGGTATAGGTTGGGATTATTTATCACCAATTTAACTTTAAAAATCTATTTAAAAAGTCTTTCTTAAAGGTTGATTTAAATTTTGTATATTTAGATTAAATTGCTTATTTCAAGTATGAAATCAAATATAAAGTAGAAATCTAAATATAGATAAGTTAATTCTCACTATTAGAATTAGCAAAACTAAACTTAATAATTTTAAAAAAATTAATTTTGCTTTTCCTAAATTTTATCAATATATAAAGCTGATATGTAGCTTTAAAATAAGTAATTGAACATATAGATTGGCTAAGTTTTCACAATGATACATTGATATTAGTTTTTAGTGTGTATTAGAAGTAAACTTATATGTATCAAGTTGATCAATGTCTTTGATTATAGAGTGGGCCACATCCTGGCCTTTTACTCTGTATTTTAGCATCTAGAGTTTATTTTTAACAGTATTGTGATCATAATTATCTGGAAAACTTACTAGACAGTCTAATCTTCATAAAAATTGTTTTATTAAGTTCTAATATTATTGTATACAGTTTACTCCACTGACTTTCTTGGTGAGATGACACAATTGCACGTAAGGGTCAGCTTTGAAGCAATCTGCAGCCACTTGGATCAGGTATTACTCCAAGTGGAATATTATGTTGTTTCACTCCAAAGTCAATAAAATTGAAATTTGAAAGCTAATCATATCTTACTTATATTAATATTTATAAGTGACTTAAATTAGATATGATTAAATTAATATAGTTTATTTTTCTCAACAAGTTGATACTAAGCATAGAGGTTAAAAACCTGATCATATAAGTATGCCAATCAATCCAGATTTCAATATTATTATCCAAAGACTTTGTTGCTTCTCTTTCATTTTAATCCATGAATCCTGGAGTTGGCTCATCTATACAGTAAGCCTCTTTGCTATGGCTGCAAGGAATGTACCACTTTTAAAAAACCAAGCAGTTAGTTACAACTTTATCAAACTCCAGGTAGCTATAGCATCATTTATACATAATTTAGGCCACCCTTCACTAGATTAGACCTTTTTGCTTTAAAAGTGCTTGTAAAAGATTGCATAAAGGATGAGCCAAATCAGGCTCTTGGATTAGATAGTGACTTTAAATCTAATATTAAAACTTCAATTATATTAAATCCCTTACTCTTGAGTGCACTCAAGCTGATATTATAGGCAGACTTGCTTATTTATATATTAATTTTTAGATATGATGAGTTTTTCTATGATGTAATTTAAGTAGGCATCATATGATTTCAGTGGATGCCATTTAGGTACTTAATTCTATGAGGCCAGAGCTTGGCTTTTGTTAGCTTGGCCAACCTCTCCCCCACACATTTGACCAATTTTTATAAATTTATGCATTTAAAATATAAATTAATTTAATATGGGAAAAGCTACCTGATACTTTAGTAATATTATTTTAGCATCTATAAAGATGATATAAGATTGAAGCTTTTTAAAAAGTTTAAAACTCAGTAATAAAATAGCAAACCTATAACTGGAAACATGTCAGGTTAAATGTTAAAACATTGAAATGGGCCAGGAAATAGAGCAGGAGTATGCTAACCATTTCAATGCCTGAGATGAACAGCTGAAAATTGGTTGGCAGAATTTGTGAGCAAGGAAAAAATGGCCAGGAGCTGATTATTGCATGGGAGCTGTTGGATTGAAACCAATCCAAAGTTTTGGAGATAGTTGTGCCAGAAAGAGATACACTGAACCTTCAAGCTTGATCAAAGTCCAAAGTCTTCATATCTAATTCAAAATTGGCTAAACTAACCATCCCCCTAAGTAAAAAAACTTGATCCAAAGTTGTGAGGATCTTGAAATCAGCTCTATAACCTGGTAAGAGATTGGGCTTATCACTAAGATTTAAATGATTCATTCATCAGATAATAAATTATCCCTTTCTTCTGCAGCTTAATTTATCTTTACACTGCTAAAGCACTTGCCTTAATCTCTGGCTGGTGTTAATTTTACTAGTAGTGAACCCCTGTATGATTAATATACAATGTTTATAAATCACCAGGTTGGTGGGTGATTAACTAAATGATATTTTTGTTGCAGGAACACAATGAATTTCTTTTCTATGATGGTTGTTCAACAGGAGTATTTTTAAATATGATAAACCTTGAGCCTTGTGGGGGAGTTTATGGTGTGGAGTATAGAAAATATTTGAGTTGGTGTTTAGTATTTTTCCAAATTAAATTAAATAATTTAGGGTTTGAATTTCTTTAATTAAATATCAGTTCACACCTCAAAATTGATTAATATAGCCTATTATATCTAATAAAATATGGTTCTTGGTATTAATACCCTTTGGGAGTAATTTCAATCAATTCTAGATTGTATCCAATTTAAGATATGGATCCTTATGTTTCACTCAAGGATCTTATTAGTAATGAGAATGTACAATTGGCAGGGGCTTTAGCCAAGTTGATAAATACAGGTTGGTAAATATTTAAATTGCTTAGCTTTAAATACATTATTTAATGGTGGTATATTTGAATTCTGATTACTGTATTAGGATTCTGGAAAAGCTTACAATTAGCATTGCATTGGTGATCAAAACTTGTATGGATTAATAGTTGTAATCTCCCTACTCCTTAATTTAAAAATGAGCAGCCTGGGGTTGCTATGATAGCTTTCTTTGGCCAAAATAAATTAAGCTGATCAAGCTTAATCTCAATCTTACTGAAATTTAGGGGGTGGATAAGAACAGATGTTGACAGTGTGAATCCTAACCTCAGACATATATCCATAATCAAGTTCCACCTGGATAAAAAGGTTTCTTGGCATCTATCCTACCAATTGGTTAAGACCAAATGTAGCCAAAGCTTTTGACAGGATTTGACCAGAAAGCAATTTTATCCAGTGATAGATTTGCTTAGGATATAGAAAATCTAAACAAAGCAATTCCTTTTGGATTGGCTTATAAATTGATATCCAAGGGATTGGTGGAATTTGAATCAATTATATCAGTTAGAGTTTGCAAGAATTCTATAGAGTTTAATTGGGATGCAAGCTTAGAGTATAATTATAAGTTAGCTTGAGTAGCCTAATTTGGATGGGATTTAAAAGGAGGCTTATGAGAAACTTCTAATGGATGTGGAATTAAATTGAGGTATTGGCTCCATTCATTAGAATTCAAGAGGATTTCTTGATTTGGATTCCAATATAAATTGAAAGGATGCTATCTGCAGGCTATCTGGGATCTTACTCATTTAGAAAAAGGCTTTTTAGCTCTATTGACATTTCTTAAAAAGAATGTATCCATTGAAGTATGAGGAAACTCCAAAAAGAAATAGCCTAATTCAGCATGAGAATTGTTTGTGCTGCTTATATCAAATTGCTTTTAAACACTTGGTTCCACTGAACAAGTGTAGGCTGGCTTGTAATAGACATCAAGATTAGAATGTGTGTCCAGGTGGGTATTTATTAGTAGAAGCCAGGGGCATCCATCTTAGAAATCCTCATGCACCAGAGCTGTCACCTCCACTTGGTAAAACCCTGGTTTACATCCACCATCAACATTCTAAAACAGCCTCCAAAAGGAAATGTATTTTTGTCCCTACCCCTTAGTTCCATCATGACAAAAATACCCTCTCTGCATAATATCAATCCACCCCCCTCTGCAACAAGTGGAGCCCCATCAAAAGCTCCAAACTGCATTGTTTACAGAGAGCATCCAATAAAAACCAAAATATTATCACACACAATTAATCAAGCATTTCCACCCCAATTTTGCAGCCAATGTAAACAATCAAGTCCAGCTGCAAATTGACATTCATTTTATAAAACTTCTGACAATAACTCAAATATTAACCCTATTAGAGCCCACACTGACAAGTGCTGGGTTTCAGATATGCCAAGGTTAGATGGCACCAAATTAATATTAAATCCTCTAACTCTGGATGAATTATAATGCTTAAATATTTGCTGAAAAGCTAATAAAAATATGATTTAATTGCTTAATTCACTTCTTGAGTATGAAAATAACACAAGTTGGCTACACATATTTATTGGAAACAATGTATTGAAGTTGTTTGTATTAACCACAAGTTAGATAAAGAGGAGTAGCTGAAAAGATCAAGCCATCATTAAAATAATCAAACTGTAATCTGGAATCCAGAAAAAATAGTATGCCTGGGAAGCTCTAACCCTATAATTGAATGAGAATTAGCTGTATAGACAAGGTCTTTCATGATAACAAAACTTAGCCATTATTTAAAGGAGCTTAATGAAAATAATCATCTAAAAGCTATAATTCTTTTTAATAGTATAAATAAAAAATGACTATCCAGGATAAGGATAATAGGAAAGAGTGAGATAAAGCTCAGCAGCTGTAATGAATCATTTTTATATTTCATATAAAGCTCAACCCAAAGCTTTCAGGTTTATCCTATTATTGTTTTTTATTTAAATCTCTTATCTTCTCTTTCCCATTGATATTTTATGAGGAAGGAAGATATTCTGTCATTTATTTTTCTGTCACCTGATTTTTAGTCAAATTTTATCCAACTATAATTTTCCTCATATGTAAATTGTTTAACTTTACAATGATAAAAAATCAAAAATCAAAGATAAAGAAAGTCCATTTCATAAAAGTTATTCCTTAAAAGCTTTAATATTTTAATTTTATTTTCTGATAGTTAAATTTAATTTAATTGGCTTTTAAAAAGATATATATCTAAAATTAAAGCTTAAATAAAAAATAAAATTAAAAATAATTAGTTATGTGAAGTGTTGCCTTTATTTTTAAATAGATTATATTTAAAATTTTGATTCATTGTAAAGTTAAAATTTTTATATATGAATAAAGTTATAGATGGATCAAATTTGACTGAAAATCAGTCAACAGAAAAATAATTGACAGAATATCTTCCTGTCCCTATTTTATTATAAGAACTATATGAACATGTCTGTTCTGTCTTTGGATGAAAATAATAGTTCTGGTATAATATATCATGCATATATGAGAAGCAATACTAGATCCATGAAAAGATTGATATAGTGGTTTTCAAAGCTCTGGTGATAAGTGAAATCATCTCATCTGTAAATAAAATCAACTCATGTAAAAAATTAAAATCCAGTAAGCTTATATTGATTAAAAATATATTTGAGTCCCATTATATTTTTTTCTGAGATGAGTTAATTTTTTGCATCTGAGTTGATGTTGCTTATTGCCACAGCTTTGAAACTACTTTACCCAGCTTATTTTTAACAATGTTTTCTTTTCAAAATATTATCAGATTTTGATGTCTTTCAAGTTGCATAAAATGTTTAGATTGAAATAGGGATTTGGATTAGATTTATTATTGTACACATCACTGTGTTTATTAAGCTGATTTCATAAAGCTTTACTTTATACACTTTTAGGTTGATAATTAGTTCTTTTGAGATTCAGGCCTTTTTGAACTAATTAGTAAAAAAACATCTGATACACATTAGTAAACCCATACTTTCAACACTATTGGTAAAATGACACCATTTTTAAAGTGTATATAGCCCAGTATAAATACTTATCTTTACTAATATAGAGTTCTAAAAAACAATCTAACCTTTATAAAGATTAAACACAATAAATATAACCATGGTACTAATTATTACGCAAAAATGAATTATATTTTTATTATGATCATTTTAAATGTAGATTATTTTATTTCTTAATCAAACTTTGATTTAGAAAATTTTATTGAATTGGCACAGGGCACAGCCAAATTAAGAAGCTTTCTAATTTGAGCATTATAGTTACCACTCAAGTAATAAAACACTGCCTGATTCCTGATATTGCATACGGAACATCTGGAATACAATCCAAAATCATTATCAGGATCCATAACATTCTTGATTCTATCTCTCTGATATATAACAAAAATGATATTTCAAGAAGAGCACATTTATCTAATCTCACACTCCATAAACCTCCTCCCAACAATATACTCTACTATATACATTTTAAGAAACTAAAGTTCAACCCCTTTATTTGTTAGATATATTTAAACTTGGTTTACACATTTAAAAACTACCCTTATAATAATTGAGTTTAAGCCCCAACACAATAATTGTACATTATACATAATTTTCAACAGAATTAAACCGCTAAAACTTCTACTTTTCATTCCTTTGTAAAAACCTTTTAAGCCTTACTATACTTTTTAACAAACCAAAAATAAACTGTAGCCCCTGGGGTATCTTTAGGATAAACCCAGACAGTGGTTGGCTTCAAATACCCCTTCTGTATAAGATACCAAGTGTTGTAACTGTGCTGTTTTAGCAGAGTTACAAGGGGAAAAATATTTAGAAACTAGATAATAATCTATACTGAGGGATAGTGATTATATAGTCATTGTGAATCAAGGATAACAGTAACATGATTGTGTTGATCACATGGTTGGATGGTGAAGGGGGTGGCTTAATCCTGGTAATGAGTCAAGCGCCAAAATAAGGTATCCACCATAAGGGATCATCATTTGTTCATGTTGTTGGATTTGGTAATTTGAGTTGACTTCCTAGTCTGACTTTGAGTGGCCGGGTAATCAGATTGCGGGTCACAAACCTGCTTGCTTGGAACCTTGCTGGCGGGTTGAGCCTGCTGTTTTGACACCCCCCCAACTGAAGGTTGGCCTCCTCTGGGGGTAGGTTGTCAGGGAGGTTATCAGGAGCCCTGGTGCCATACTGGACTAACTGTTGTTCTGTGGCGGGCAGGGCGGTTTTGCGTTGTTTTTGTCTTGCTTTGCAGGGTCTCAGGCAATCATGGTGTAGGGGTTTGTCTTGTTTGCTTTTCTGAGTCCTTGCACAAGGTAAGTGTTATTTTTGTTTACCTTTATAATGATTGCTGGGCCTACTTTCTTGGGTTGTAGTTTGCTTTTATCAACGTTCTGGACCCAAACTTTGTCCCCAACTTCATATCTATCTTGGATGGGGACAAAGGTTTTTTACAGACGTTCATTTTCTTTCTCTGTTTGCTTGCTGTTGGCCTCTATAACTTGATTTTCTGAACGCGGGGGACTTTACTTGGGATTTTCAGTTTGGGTCCTGTTAATTCTTGAATGCTATTTGGATGTTTAGTATACCAACTCAAAAGGCCTTTTCCGGTGAATCTGTTCACTTGGGTTCAGCACACATGTAGTGCAGTCAATAGCTGCTTATGCCAGTCTTCAGGTCTCCCGGCAAAGAGTTTGGCTAAGGCTGGCACAAGGCTGCCATTAAGCTGCTCTACACGTCCATTGGCCTGTGGGTGGTATGGTGTTGTCACGGTATGTTTGACCCCATTTTTAGCAAGTTATACATTGGTGTTTTTGGAGGTCAATTCTTTTCCTCCATTGGTTATCAGGAGTTCTGGCTTTCCAAACTTGCTGATTATCTCACTTCCTATGAATTGTTGTATGTCATTGCCAGTATGCGTCTTTACTGCTTGGGCTGCTGGCCACCTTGTAGCAAAGTCTATGGAAGTGATGATGTATTTCTTATTATTGTGTTTACCTGGAATGGGGCCAATGACATCAAGGGCCCACACCTTGAAGGGTAGTTGTGTGCAGATGGGTAGTACTGATTTTGGAGGGGCTTTGCTTTTGACAAATTTCTTGCATACTTCACATTAGTCTAGGACTTCCTGAACGTCACAATACAGGGTTGGCCACCAAGCCTTGTACTTAAGGAAATCATATAGGTTTTGACTCTTGGTGTGTCCGAGGTCTCTGTGATATCATAGGATGGTGCCCACTTGCTGGTATGTGGGGATATAAGGGATGATGGTACTGTCAGACATTTTTCTGTGCAAGGTCCCATACACGTCAGCAAATAGGTATTTGTTTTTGATGACTGTTTCTTTTGTTATGCCGGTTGTACCAGGAGGGAAACCCTAGTCTTTTGTCTATAGTACCAAGAGGGGCCAATCTGGGTTGAGCCCATTTTCTCCTCTTGTGGCACAGACATACAGGCGCAAGAGGGCGTCTGCCATGGCAAGTTCTGGACCAGGTTTGTACTGTATGAGCATATTGAATCTCTCTAAGAGCTCCATCCAGCAGGCTTGGCGGCAAGATAGATTTTCTTGGGTTTTGAAGTATATGAGAAACTTGTGGTTGGTCAATGCCGTGAATTCTTCCTGCTGTTCTAGATAACAACACCATTTGACTAGGCAGTGTACAATGGCCAGCAGTTCATTGTTGTGGATAGGGTATTGACACTTGCCATCTGTCAACTTTTAAGATTCATAAGAAACAGGCAGGAAATCACCATCATTATTTTTGATCCGTAGTACTCCCCCAATGGATGCATCTGAGGAGTTGGTTTCTATTTGATATTCCCCGTCATGTTTGGGGTATTGCAGGATAGGAGCTGTTGTGAGCTTCTCCTTGATGCGTCTAAAACAGAGGTCACATTGGGGGGTCCACACAAACTTGGATTTTGTGCCTGTTATGGCAGATAAGGGGGCAGTCAAAATGCCACAGTCAGGTATGAAGCAGAGTACATAGGCCACCATCCCCAAGAAGGTGAGGAGTTCCAACTTATCCTTGGGTGGCGGCATCTTGCAGATGGCTGTATCTTTTGACTGTTGGGTTTGATGCTGTTTTTTGAGACTATGTGTCCCAGGAAGGGTAATTGCTTGAAGAAGAACTGGCACTTAGAGGGCTTGTCCAACGGTTTGTGTTGTGCCAGGGCAGCAAAGACTTCCTCTAGGTCTTTGTGGTGCTCCTTCATCAAGGGGCTGTAGACAATGATGTTGTCTAGGAAGACTAGGGCATGCTTGTCTATGTGCAAAGCAAACACTTTGTTCATGAATGTCACAAAGGTGGAGGGAGCGTTTTTAATGCCAAAGTTAAGCACCAAACACTTGTAGGAGCTGTATTCAGTGCAGAAGACTGTTTTGGGGATGTCTTCCTCCTTAATACAAATCTGGTTGTAGCCTGCAGTTAGGTCAATCTTGGAGAAGACTGTTACTCCTCCCAAGGCGTCAAAGAGGTTGTCAATCAGCGGTAGTGGATAAAAATTCTTGATGGTAACTTTGTTCAGGGCTTGGTAGTCTATAACAAGACACAAGGTACTGTCCTTCTTGGCCACAAAGAATACAGCAGCCCCAAAGGGAGACTTTGAGGGGCAGATAAGTCCTTTCTCCAACGCTTCCTTGAGGTAGACGTGTAGGGCATCATCTTTGTTTGGGGTCAGCCTGTAGATAGGACATTCTTTGGGTACAGCTCTTTTGAGTTGGATGGAGTGTTGAATGTGTTTCTCAGGGGGCAACCCAGGTAGAGCTTCCTTGAAGATTTCTGGAATGCGGTCTTAATTTTGGGATCCTGAGGTATGGAGGTATCCTGGTGGTCCTTGAAGTGCATGATCTCATACTGGCAGGAGTCCCAGTCAAGTGACTTCAGGGTTTCCTTTTTATCCAGGGTCTCTGTGATGCACACAAAGACGTGGTTGTGTAGGAGAGGGTCCACTGAGTCAGGGTAGATCTGGTGATTAACACCTTCACACTTATAGGTCAACACTGAGGTTACCCAGTCTACATGAGGATTGTTTTTTTATAACCAATCTAACCCCAGTACAATGTTAAACTTTGGAAAGTCAATGATGGGGCCTTGGATGGTGGAGTGTAGATTCTCAAGCATGACAGAGAAGGGGGAAGTTTCCCTTGTCACGGCAATTTGATGTTCATCAGCTAAAACCACATTTTTAATCCGCAAAGGATTAGTGGCTAGTGTAAAGGGTCTGAATGTACAAGCATTCTGGCTACTGTCAACCTACTTAACATCCAACCATCACCCAATTTAGTCCCCTTCCAATATACCGTTTGACATACCAAGAATGGTAACCAAGCAATATCACCTGACTTTCCAAGTATCCAGTGGCTTGAAACCATCTAGCACATGATCAACCCCTAGGTTTGATCTAACTAAATCCCTGCCACAGTCAAGTCAATATAAGTCTAAAGTATTATCCAATAAAATATAATTCTCTTTTTATTTTAATTCCATGTTTGAAGTTTCCCCAAAAGGCGCTCCTTATCACTGGTAGCAGCTACGGTTTTTTGACCACGCCCATGAAGAAAATGACTGACCAAAACCAGCCCACCTTTACTCACGTACTCAACCAGGCCACATCCCAGGATACCTGGAAGACATACTTCTGCGCCCACAACATTGATGAGGATATACCTAGTGGATGCACTGTATTCAAAGGACTGGTCATGCTCAAATCATGCACCAAGATCATTCAATACAGTTGCTCTCTTCAACCACAAACAAACACAATACCACCTATCACAGGTGTAGTTACCAACACCAAGTACATTGGTATTGACAAGTTCTTTGGTAAAAACAAAGAAAATGACATCAACTGGCTAGACCACACAGCCGCCAAACTCTGCGCCAGCTGTATTCCCCATGAGAAATGGGTCCAGGAAGCCAGCAAGCGCCTGTACAAGGCCGCAGCTAACTGGTTTGCCACCTGGGTTGGCTCACAAACTGACAACCAGCTTGACAACTGGGAAGAGTTCAAAGCAGACATCACACACAATTTCTGCATCACCAAATTCCTCCAAGACGTTGCAATACAGCTCAGTGATCTTCCTCAGAAGACTACTATTGCAGCTTACGCCAACAAATTTGAGGAAATAAGTTGCAAGATCCAAAACCCAGTGCAAGCTGACAACGTACACACCAGAGCATCATTCATCAACAGAATGAAACTCTCTGTTGCTGCCCTCATCCTCCCAGAGGCAAATACCTCCATGCCTGCGCTCATTGCAGAAGCCAAGCACGCCAAAAAACGCGCAAACATGAATATGCTACATGCAATGGCAATCACTCCTCAAATGGCAATGGCAGAGAAAACTCCAATGGCAACAAGCACCAAAATACCAATAATAGCAACGGCAACTCCAATTGCAACAATGGCAATTGCAGCCAAAGCGCAAACTGCTCCTGCCCCAAGAAAGAGGACACTGCCAAAGTTAACAACCCTGAAGTAGCAACTTGCTATGAATCTGACCCCACATTCTTTGACCTCAAAGGTCTTGAAACAGAGGAACAGAGAAAAGAAGAGGGGTGAACAGGCTTAAGTGCCCCTGTCTCCCCCCAACTTGACAAGAAGAAGTACCAAGGCACAAACTTTGCTACCTGCATTCCCTGTGTCCCGCAGTCCTCCATTTTTATGAACTTAAAAATTAAAGATTGCTCACAACTTCTTGTCTACCCATGCACTTACAAATCACATGCACATAAAATTTTATTTGACTCTGGTGCACAACACACTATGGTTAGCAAACCTTTTGTAACCAAGTACAAAATACCAGTTGTCAAATCCAACTTCAAATATGCCAGAATGGCAGACAAACCAAAGGTTCTACTCAAAGGCAAAACAACTCCCTTCTGAATTGACCTCCAAGGCATACAAACGTCCGTCAAAGGACTTGTCATGAACAACATAAACTACAACATTGTAGCAGGCATGGACTGGTTCACCCAAGTGAACCCCAGCGTATGTTGGTTAACAAAAACCATGATCATCAAATGCAGCAAAGTCAATTTTAACATCCTCAAAGAACCTAATGACCACATTCAAAGAGACACAGTATTTGTCCAGGTCATAAGCCAAGATGACTCAGAACATCTAACCAAAGATAGTACCCTCCATATAATGAGGTACACTGAATTCAATAACATACAAACACAAAAGATCCAATGCCCAGAACTTGCAGCACTCCTAAATGAATACACTCACATATTCAAAGAGGAACTCACCAAGTTATCCCTAAAACAGGAGGTAAAACATGGCCTAACTTATGCAAAGCCATGCCCAAACCTGAACCCCTCTACAAAATTTCTCCCATGGAGACCCAAACCCTCAAAACATACACTGAGGGCAACTTAGCTAAAGGCTTCATCCGCCCGTCTGAATCCCCATGGGGAGCAGCAGTATTCTTTGTAAAGAAAAAGGAAGGCACTCTACGTCTAGTAACTGACTATAGAGCTCTCAATGAAAGCACAGTAAAGAATAAATACCCTCTGCCACTTATAGAGGATCTTTTTGCAAGACTCTCAGGTGCCATATTTTTCTCCAAAATTGACCTCACCTCAGGGTACAACCAGGTTGAAGTTAAGGAAAAGGACATACCAAAAACTGCGTTCTGTATGCAATTTGGATCCTTTAAATGTAGAGTAATGAGCTTTGAGATGACCAACACTCCCCCAAAGTTTGTCACCATGATGAACCAAGCATTAAACGGTCTCTCAAATACAATATGCTACCTTGATGATATCATCATATTTTTAAAAACCAAAGAGGAACACCTCATGCATGTCTGCAAGACACTCAATTGACTTCGCAAAGCACAAACTTTACGCAAAACCAAGTAAGTGCCAATTTATGGAAAAGGAACCCCTGTTTTTGGGCCTATTGTCTCTGACAGTGGCATCAAAGCAGATTCAGACAAAATAAAAGCTATAAATAACATGCAACACCCCACCTCCGTTAAACAAGTCAGATGCTTCTTGGTGTGGTAGCTTACCTAAGGAAATACATCAAAGACTGCAGAAAACTAACCACACCAATCAATGACTTAACCAAGGGTAATGCCAAAAAGAAATTCATCTGGACACCAGAACGTGATAAGAATTTCCATTTATTAAAACAAGCTCTTATTGAAGCACTAATCTTGCAATACCCTAACAATAACAGGTGCTATGAGCTCAAGTTAGATACCAGCAACACCGCCATTGGCACAGACCTGCGCATCTGCCAGCCAGGGCAGCAAGACTTCCTGTCTTATGTTACAAAAGCATAAAACTAACCAATACTGAGCAGAGATACCCAATACACAATAAGGAATTGCTAGCAATATAGCACACTTGCAAGAAATGGAGATGTTACTTAGAAGGACATTTGAACGTTTGAGTACTAACTGACCATAAATCCTTAATCTATTTCAAAACTCAGAACACACTTGCACAGTGGCAAGCCAAATAGATGTCCTTGATGGAACAGCTTAACCTGGACATCCAGTACAAGAAGGGGGCAGAGCTGGTCACAGCTGATGCTCTCTAAAGACTATGTCAGCCTAGAGAAGATCACCCTGACCACCTGAACCTGACTGGCCAAACATTTACAACACTGAGTATAAAACCAAAGGGAAAGACCCCTCAACACATCAACTGACCCACAAAACATTAGTAAGAAACAAAAAGTACTTCCATTTATCAAATGGCACAGTATATCAAATTATTAATGACAAACATATTCCGTACATCCCACTTGCACAAAGAGTTGACACCATACTAAGACATCACTGCCTGCTAGGCCACACAAAGGCTAACAACCTATACCTCACACTAAAAAAGATAGTATGGTGGCCCAACCTCAAGCAGGATATAGTTGATGTTATGAAAAAGTGCACAGTGTGCAAGAAATACACCAGTACAAAGGCTCCCCAGCCAATGGTCAACCCAGTACCAAACCCTGAACCATTCAAGGTTTGGGGGCTAGACATAGTGGGCCCCTTCCCAGAAACAAAGACAAACCAATGTTTTTTAATTGTAGCTATTGACTTCACCACATGCTGGCCCATCTGCTTGGCAACAAAGGACCATAAAGAAGAAACCATAACCTGTTTTATTAACAAAGCAACCATAGCCAACTACGGCACTCCAGACTACATCATAACTGATGGAGCAACCAAGTTATCAGGTCACATAGTAAATGTCAACTTAAAATCCAAAAAAATTAAACACTCCACAACTTCTCCAGACAGGCCACAGGCCAACAGTAGAGTGGAACACCTAAACAGCAGCCTTATCATGACCCTAGAGAAAATAATGGATGGCAAAGCCAAAGACACATGGCCACTATACATGAAACATGCATTTAGTATCCCAAGTCCGCACCAACCAAGGCACAGACTATTCACTGTTTGAGTTAACCTACAGGTACAAACCAGAAATAATCACCCACAACAAACAGCCCTACATAAAGACCCCTGGGGAAACCTCCCACAGTAGAGAAAGCACCAAATCTACAACACATCCGCCTCAAAGCTAAAATAGCAGAAATAAAGAGGCTCAAAACACAATAGGTAACCTCCACAGAGGAACCACTTCCCATTGACTCCCATGTCTGGATTCTAGCTGGCCACAGAAAGAAACTAGACTCAGTACACAAGGGACCAGGAAGAGTCATCAAATACAGACCAGAGCACAACACTTACCTAGTAAAATTCCAAGGTGCCAAAATCCCAATTATCAAGAAATACCACAGAACCCGTCTCCGCCTCAGTAAAGGAGAGCACTCAACCAGACTAGTTCCAACTAGTAAACAGCTCCAGGAGCATCAGGCAGTAGCCGTGTAAGCAAAGCACCTTCCTGATGCACCAGAGTAACTCCTTAAGGGGTATATGTGTCAAGGGTCTAGATGTACAAGTATTCCGGCTATTGCCAACCTACTTAACATCCAGCCATTGCCTGATTTGGTCCCCTTCCAATATACTGTTTGACATACCAAGAATGGTAACCAAGCAATATCACCAGACTTTCCAAGTATCCAGTGGCTTGAACCCATCTTACACATGATCAACCCCTAGGTTTGATCCAACTAAATCCCCGCCACAGTCAAGTCTATATAAGCCTAAAGTATTATCCAATAAAATATACTTCTCTTCTTTCTTAATTCCATATTTGAAGCTTCCCCAAAAGGCGCTCCTTATCACTAGGTTGAACTTGTCTACAAAGCTGCTGTTGACTAGGGTTTGATCTGTGCCCAAGTCCAGGAGTGCCAATCCTGTGTAACTGCAAAAACAGAAAGGATAGGACATCAGTTTATTGGGATGTCTGGCAATAGTGTACAGTACTGGGTCCTCCAAGGGTACTTGGATCATTGGGCATTGGTCCACATCCTCAGGTTGGTACTCATCATTTGGCAAGTCAGGAGTTATGTGGGGAGAGCTTGGCTTGCTTAGTGTTCTCCCTGGGATTTTCCCTTGTCTTGATTGCCTTGCGTGGCAGTGATATGGAAATGAGTACAATTTGACTGGCCACTGTTCCCACTCCCATGTCCATTTGAACTTGTGGGTTTATGATTGGTGTTATTCCTGTTGCTTCCAGGGGGTGGTTGAGTGAAGAGCCTGCCTGTATGAGAATCCTTGGGTCTCTCTTGTTTCTCAGTTTGTGCCTTATGGAAGGCGTTGATTGTTTATTCTGCTTTCTCTGCCTTGTGTTACAGGATTGCAGGTTGGTCACCTGGTCTAGGTTCAGGTGTCTCATTACATGCAACTTAAGGGTGTCATAGTACATGATGTGTGTGGCTGGGGTGACAAAGGCCATGTCAGAGGGTGCGCAAAGTTGGAGTTCCTCATAGGTGTGGGTGAGTTCCTTCACGGTGCCCATCTGGGTTAGGTTCTTTACTTGGCGTATGATCATGAGCGCCGTGTCCTTAAGCACAAACCTTGCCAAGAAGTCTTGTTTGAATGTATCCCAGTTCTTCTTGGCGTGTTCTTTGTGCCACTTGTCACACCTGGTGCCAGCGCCCTGGGTCAGTTGGATGGAGATTTCTGCAATCCAAAATTGCTATGGACATTCCATCTGGGCCAGCTTGCTCTGGGTAGACTGGATCCATGCAGCAGTGTTGTCTTTGTTGGCCCCGGCAAAAGGTTCCAAGCAGCGCTTTGTTTTCTTTGGGCTACATAGGCAGGAATGGTGTTTTTGTTGGTTGGTTGCAGAATGATGGCGGCTGTTTGGAAGAACCCTTGTGCAGACATGGCATTGAAGGTGGGTAGTGGAATCACTGTGTTCTGGTAAAGGACAAAGCCATCAGGTATCTCAGCACCAGGGGTGTACGGGGTCCAGTCTAGCAGATAGCCAGACATAATTCTTTCAAAGATTTTTTGGCCACAGCAAGTACAGGCAACAGCCAGAATCTTACAAGATGAGGTAGGATGGAGAACCTACCTGTGCTACCATTGTCATAACTGTGCTGTTTTAGCATAGTTATAAGGGGGAAATATTTAGAAACTAGATAATAATCTTTATTGAGAGATAGTGATTATATAGTCATTGTGAATCAAGGATAAAAGGAACATGATTGTGTTGATCACACAGTTGGATGGTGAAGGGGGGTGGCTTTATTCCTGTAATGAGTCAAGCGCCAAAACAAGGTATCCACCATAAGAGATCATCATTTGTTCATGTTGTTGAATTTGGAAATTTGATTTGACTTTCTAGTCTGGCTTCAAGTGGCTGGGTAATTGGATTGTGGGTCACAAACCTGCTTGCTCAGAATCTTGCTGGCAGGTTGAGCCTGCTGTTTCAACACAAGGGCTCAATTAACCAATTAGAGTTTGAAATCAAAAGCTCATCAGTTTAATTGAGGTCACTATGCTTTTACTGTGTAAATTTGGCATATAAATCCCTGGCAAGAACTTCCAACACCTACCTTTCATAAACTCATAATTCCAACACCATTTAAATTTTAAAAATAATTCTGACACAATCTAATTATAAATCCATACTTTCAGCATTAAATGAAAAAATAAGATTTTTAAAGAATAAAGAACCTTCCAATTAAACACCACTAATTATATTACCTAAAGAATATCTTTTAATCATTCCAACTGTTTTATTTTATATCTTGTTTAATAATTTAACAGCACACTTATTGAGATCACATTTTATTAAAAATATAATAATTATGTCACCCAAGAAGACAATCAATCTAAACAGGGATTCTATAGCCGCTTCCACTCTTAGCAACCCAGCACCTCTCAAGTTAAATAGCCCATTCAAATAACTTTAAAAAACCAGAAAAAGCCACATCTACATTTATCCAGACCCCATGGAGAACATAGCCATTCAAGCCCATCTTAAAGTATATTATTGAACCACCACACCTACACCTTCACTGCAACTGATCAGTCTCCCATGAATAAAGAGCATTTCAAATCTACCACTAAAATACTTCAGCTCAAAGATCACTTCACCCTTCATCAGAGCACAGGATTCCCACCCCAGGACATGAAGTTATGTAACCAGAGCCACATAGCTCTAGAAAATTATTAATGAAGATACAGAGGATAAGAAGCTAAATATGATAAAACCCAGGAACACAAATACAACTTAGGCAGTCAACTATCCCTGGCTACTCCCCGTATATGTTCAAGAGCTTCTGAAACAAAGATGAAAAGCTCATCATCTCAAAGCAGCAGCCCTAGTTCTTCTATATGTTAATCCCCCAAAATCCACTGACAGGGATTTGCACAGGCTTCTAACATGGGAGAAATAGTACTTACAGAAAATGTGGTACCAAGCTCTTTGAGCACACCAATTTCATATGCAGTGTCTAGGTCTCTACCAAAAGCTTCAATAGCTTCAAATAATCTGCTATAAAGTATAACCATTCCACATCAAAGGATATTTTGATTTTATGCTTAAGTGGTTATAATTGGGAAGATACTATTATGAAAGGGTAAGATCTTAAGATACCTGACTACAGATGTGGTGCAGCATTATTCTGGTGACCCAGAGATAATGATAGTTAGTACAATGTGTTGATAAGGCTTGTTACCAAGAAAAAAGAGATGAAAAGCCCTGTTTAAAACTTAATTAAGATTGTCAACATGGTGCTCACTTAAGAGCTAAGTGTAAAAATAGAGGAAGTTCCTTATGTATAAAGATGACTTCAGCATTTTCTATTTCATAACTATTATGATAAAATGAAAATAAACAGAAGGCATTGGGTGATGCTGAGGTCTATATCTCTGGTGGGACGTTTTTCTTCTACACTGGAATCTGTGGTGAATCCCAATATTCACACAGTATCAATTTTGCCTTTGATGGAGCTGCATTTTGAGTGCAAAATCCTTTAGTTCCCTTTCTCAACTCAAAATGGGATTTGCTCCAAATCAGGTGAAGGACTCATTTGCAGGTTGACTGATGACATAAGTGATCCTTGACCCACTTATGAGAGTGGCCAGTGATCTACTTGTCTTTCTACTGTTTTGTGGTAAAAAATTGCCATATAATAATTATTTAGATTTACCCAATGAAATTAAGATCTATTTACACTCTTTTTTTGTATTTATTCTTGTACTTTGGTCTATCTCCCTAGTCTTTTCTAGAGGAGATTTCTGGCTATTATCATTACTAGGGCCTTAAGGTAAACCCGTTATTCATTCATGAAGACATACCTCTGTCTTAGTACAAACCCAATCCTACTTTTAGGATTTCTCATTGTGTCCCTTGGTCACGCTCAAGTACACAACAAAAATGATGCTCACTAAAGGGGCTGTAAGACCCTTGGTTACTCCATTAAAAACTACCTTCTCTGATCCCTTGTCTCTGCCAATTCAGGACCCGTCTTTGCCTGAAGTTTCCAGTCCTTCAATGGAAGAAGACATTGCTAACCTGCATATCACCCTTAATTTTTGAACTTGTCTAATGTCCCTGTCTCATTGCTTATCTTCTAGGTAACCCTGATTTAGATTAAATCACTTCAGTGGCCCCTGGATTAGCCTGTGAAGGAGCTGTCCCTAATCTACAAGTCCAGTTTGAAGCTACAGGATATTACAAGATGATAGTTGCCTCTTTTATTCCACATTAACTCCTTTCAGCATCCAACTCTGTTACTTGTTTGATAGTGTCATTTGTCCAACCTACCTTGTACCATCATTAGATGGTACTGGGGCTCCACTTCCATAAGATATCCTCCCTTTGTGCTGCTGTTTTCAACCATTGGGATTAATTCTCTGCCTATCAACAGTGGGCATACTCCATGTTCTCCCTAGAATCAAAAATCAGAGAGATTTGATTACCTCTAAGGCTCAATTAACTAAGTCTATTGCACACCTTAGTTATTCTGTCCCTGAATATGTATGCAAGCGTCTTCAGGAGTTCCAACAGCTACAATAACCTTGAAAGGCCCAAGTAACTCTTCCCTTAACACCCACTGCACTAGATTTGAGAAGTTGGTTGAACAAATCAATGAATTTTGTGTCTATACTGCTGAGAAACTACAGCGCTTAGCTGATGTTGCCTCAAAAAGTATGCAAGACATGCAGGATGAATTGATACAGGAAAAGGCTGTTGAGATTAATATTATCTAAGGTTTGCAAGCTTGCATGTACAGGCTAAGCTAACTCTCTGCTGGTTATCACCCTTCTGAAGACCTGGCAAGACTAGAACAAGAATTATGGGACACTATCCATGAATTACACGCCACTACACAAAGCCAAGCTCCTCCAGAAGTTATGCCCTAACCTGACCCCCAGGTGACCGTAATTATCACTCAGGTGGCTGCACTACAACAAGAAATCCTGGAGTTACAAGCAGTCCTCACAGAGTCCATCAGCCTACCAGAACCTTCTGAGGATAATGGCTGTTGCCTGGACAGACTTGTATTCTTTGTTTTGGGGAAAATTGCTTTGGATAATAGAGTTGACCATTTGAAGAAGAATCATGATGCCCTAGACAAAGACTTCCAGGAAAAGGTGAAATGAATGACTCTGTCAATTATAAATTATCCCCTTGTTTGTCTGTTGGCCCCTCTTTGACCTCCTGGCTAGCTGAGCTGTCAACTGTGATATCTAATCAAGGGTATTGATTAGATATTATCAAACAACAGACATGCTGTGCTACTAAATTTGCCACTTGTAACACTGGCACTCTAGTGACTTTAGAATAAAGTTTTTGCCAGTTGTGGTCCAGACAACCTATCACAGAATCAGAAACTCATTTCTCCCCTTGTATCAATATAGTTGATAGCAATAATTGGGGCTAACTCCAAAGACTCATTTAAAACCTACCTTTAAGCAAGTGTTTGATCCAAAGACCTCCACTATTGCTGCCCTTCTTACCATATATGAAACTGCTATGCACAGGGCATATGGTGAGATCAATAAAGAGAATATATTGACCTGCCTCCACACAACCTGTTAAGAGAACTGGTGGTACCCAAAATTTCTTTCATTTCCACCTGGGAAGAGATAAAACAACTACTGATTGAGGAGTTTTATGAAGACCTTAGCTTTAAAGGCAAAGAAGGAAACATTAATGCAAATTGCTTTTAAGCCTAAGGAAACCCTGACTGAGGTTGCTGATAGGTTTTATGTAGAAGGTCAGCAACTAATAACAAGTAAATTAGTTGATAATCATGAGGCCTACACTTCTTGCGCACAGGCCCTCAAAGTTAACCAGCTTTTATGTTTGCACTTCAAAGCACATAAGGATATGCCTACATCTATTAAGAGTACTAAACCCCTCTTCCAAGAAATGTATCTCACCCATTTGGGCTCAGTGGTACAAGAGAGTTGAGCTGCTGCGTCTGGCTCAAATTCACACACTCCTTAAATCCTAGCCATGAATACCCAGAAACAGCCTAAACAACAAGGCTGTCATAATTTTGGTCAGGTAGGCCATCACTCTTGAGTCTGTACAAATACCTGTCTTAAAGGAGCTGACCCTAGAGACCAGACAGAAAAAAGAGGTCAACCTAGAGCCAGAAATGCTCTTGATTGACAAATATTTATTGTCTTCCCTTCACCTCCTTTCATCCCCTGCTAATGATGCATCTGATTCCCAAGCTCCTCCTATCCTTCTTCTCTTCCACAAAATTTCAGAAAACTCAGTCATGGAAGAGTCTGAAACTGAGGATTATGATGCATATGGCTAATCTGTCTGTGCTGTACCTGAGACCATTCCTGTCCCTTATAAGCTGCATTCTGGAAAGACTAAAACCAGATCTAAAATTTTGCCAACGCCAAGCAGATTGTTTCAAGACCCTACCTCACTCAAGCTAAGAGGTTGCCTGTCTTTACAGAAACCTCTTAAGAAGCCACTGAGTTAGCTGATACTGTCTTCCAAAACTTCTCCATTTTACTTCCCCTGAAGAATGTTTATAAGAAGTTTACTGGTCTCAGGTGCATGCTGGAAAAGTGGGATATTGAGTTGGCTAAAGCACATGATGTCTTTGCTGTCCTTCATCTGCTTGGACGTACAACTACTTGCATAGAGATATCCATCCTAAAGGTGAAGATCAAGGCCGTCCTTGACACTAGTTCCCCAGTCAATGTTGTGTCTTACAAGTTAGTGAAGAAACTCAAGCTAGCTCTGGACTTCAACTATAATCAGAACTATGATACAGCTGCCCTTTCTATGAAACAGGCGATTGGCATGTACTCAGCTCTCCCTATGTAATTTGGCAAGTTACTCCTTGCTGCCCCTGTGTAGTCCTGGAAAAGGAGAGCTAAAACCTATTGACAGGTACTCAATTTCTCCAAGAATACAATGGGATCATCAAAATGAAGCATGTATACTTGTCAATAATTAGATATGAAGTTCTTCTGATCTTTGAGAAGCTCATCAAGATGCCTGGCAAGTGTCTTAAGATATTTTTCATAGAATGTACCTCTATAATATTCACATTAAAGTACCATATACACTCCTCCAACATGAAGTGCCCTTTTTCAGCCTGCCCTGCAGCTGAAGGAATCTCTCTATTGGCTACCTCAGCTGTGACCATCCCTCCTGGGTCTCAAGTCATCCTTGACTCCCAGATCTCATATGAATTTCCTGAGTTTACATTCTTAGAACTATACTCCCCTTATTCTTTGAGGCGTAATGAACCTCATCTCTGCCCAGTAATTTTAGACTCCTCTTACAAAGATGCTGTACATATACTTGTGGCTAACCTAAATCCTGTACCTATCAATGTCTCTAGAGGTCAAGTGGTTGGCTACAGACAGCTCTTAAATGTGCTTGATGTTCTCTTGCTACACCCTTTTGGTACCTTCTGTGATTTCAACTAACCAGAGGAAGAACCTCAAGATCTTTCCTTGTTCATTGCTGAAGATTTTACACAGGTGTCTCTGGTATAACAAAAAAGGTTCTTGACTTGCTTGACCAGTTTGCCAAATTCTTTGCCAAAGAGAGTACAGATTATGGCCTGGATAAGAGTGTCATACATAAAATTGATACAGGAGACACTCCACCTTTCAGAGAAAAGCCCAATTGCTGTAGTTGAGTAAAAAACGCTCAAGTATCTAAGGAAATCAAACAGCTACTAGAAGCCAGGATGCTTGCCTCTCCATAGAGTCCATGGGCCTCTCCTTTGATCATCTTGAAGAAGAAGGATGAAGGTCACTTCATTGTGATGAATTATTGACTGTTGAATTCTTTAACCAGGAAAGATTCTTATCACTTGTCACACATAGATGATGCCCTCCACATTCTTGGAGGATCTATGTTCTTTTTAGCTATGGATCTGGCATCTGGCTACTAGTAAGTTGGCCTCTCTCCTGAAGACAGGCAAAAAACTGCTCTCATTAACTATGAAGAATTGTTTGAACTTACCCACATGCCTCAAGGGCTTTGTGATGCCCCTGCCACATTCTAAAGGGCTATTGACTCTATAATGCGCAATCTAAAGCTTTTGTGTGTATTTTTCTATTTGGATGACATCACTGTATTTAGTGCCTTATTTATCAATCATCTGGCTCACTTTAAAGAAGTGTTCATCAAGATCTGGGAAGCTAGGATCAAGTTGAAGACGTCCAAATGCGCCTTCTTCAGAGATTGTCTGGAATTCTTAGGGCATAAAGTAATACAGACTGGGATACATCCCATGACCAATAAAGTGAAAGCCATTGATAAGATTCTCCCTCTCACTTCTTTGAGAGAAGTTCAAGCCTTCTTAGGCATGATGATTTACTACAAAAAATTCATCCCTGACTTTGCCAACATCAGTGAACCACTAGTCCAGTTTGTTACAAAATGCTCTTTTCAAATGGACTGCCAGTCAACAACAAGCTTTCATACTCTCAAACAGAAGCTCAAAGAGGCACCTATCCTTGTGTACACCAATTACAACAAGGAGTTCATTCTGTACACTGACGCTAGCAACCTTGCCATTGGTGCAATCTTAGCTCAACTCAATGATAAAGGGGTAGACCACCCAGTAGCCTATAATTCCAGAGTCTTGAAAAATCATAAGAAAAAATACAGTGTGACTGAGAAGAAGTGCCTAGCTGTGCTTCATGCTGTCAAACAGTTTTGTCATTAAATCTATGGTACACACTTCACCATTATCACAGATTATGCCTCTCTCAAATGGTTACAGCAATTGAAAGAACCCAAAAGACGCCTGGCTAGATGGGCTCTTTGTCTACAAGGTTATGACTTGATTATACTCCATTGTCTGGTTATACAACATCAGAATGCTGATAGACTCACACAAATACCTATTATGGCCCTCCATTCTTCTGAAGCTAATTGACCATACAAACTTATTAGTCATCCCTCAGCCTGGAATGCTGAGACTGAATATACCTGTTTAGCCCTACAAAAGTTGTCTCAGGATACTCTCATCTGTGATCAACAACTGTTCAAGAAGGTTCAACACCAGTATATTCCCTATGTCTGCCCAAGCCTATAGCTGTCCCTTATCCTGAAAGCACATCAGGAGACTTGAAATGGAAAAATAGCCAAGAATTATGATTGGCTTCAGAAACACTATTACTGAGAGAGCCACTGCATGTTGATTCCTGATGTTCTTGCTAGTTTTCATGATTGTCAACTACAGAGACCTTGTACTGCCACTCATGAATTCAAACTGGTGCCCCAAAACGCTTTCCATACTGTCAGCCTCAATGCAGTGGATCCCCTTCCACAATCCAGAACAGGGTATTGGTTCATTTAGATTGCTGTAGATCACTTAAGCAAATGGATAGAGCTAGACCTACCAAAGATATTACTACCAAGACAACAACCACTTTTCTTTTGCAAGACATCTTCTATTGCCATGGATGTCCTCCAGTTCTACTCTCTGAAAATGGATCCAATTTGATTCCTGATTGATAACCTCTTTAGTAAAAGCACTAGGAACCAATCAGTACTTCTATGCTACCTTTAATCTTTCTACTAATGGAGCTTTGTAACAGGCTAACTCTACATTGGTGTCCATCATGAAGAAGTTGACTTAATCTGATGCTGCCAATTGGAATTTTTACTTGCCGGCTGCTCTGTTTGTCTATTGCCTCAGCAAACACAGGGTTACTGGTTTCTCTCCCTTTGCCATGTTATTAAGAAGAGAGGCTACTACTCCCTCTCTCTTGGGGATGCAGCTCTCTACCTCTGATGGTTCCTCTAACCTCAAAGAGCATATCAAAGGCCTAGTTAATTGAATAATTGGCATTCAAGCATCAGTGTATGTGTCTGCCTATAATACCAAGACCCTGGAAGTAGCACCTAACAATGTTGGCCTCACTCTTCTCCCAGAGCTCTAAGATGAGGACCTGGTCCTCTAATATCAGAATAGAGTAGAAGGTAGAGCCAATAAGTTAGACACTCTGTAGATTGGCCTTCTTGAAGTGACCTTTAAGTGGGGTGCCAAGTACACTGTCAAGCTTTTGTCTACTGGACACCCCTTTGCCCAAGTCCACACCAAGTTTCTCCACCATACTCCCCCAAAGACCAATCTAGAAGGGAGCAATGTTGTTAATCCTGCTATTAAAGAATTATTGGTTTTGCCTTTGATAGATCACATCTTGAGTGCAAATTTCTTTGGTTCCCTTTCTTCATTTGAAATGGGTCTCACTCTAAATTAGATGAAGGACTGATTTACATTCTGACTGTTAAACTAAGTGATCCTTGACCCACTTATGAGAGTGGCCATTGATCTAAATGTCATTATACCGTTTTGTGGTAGACTATTACACAATAAGAATCTAAATGATTCACTCAATAATTTTAAGCTCTGTTTACACTCTTTTTTTGTGTTTATTCTTATACTTTGGCGCTATTTTCCTAGTCTAGTCTATATGAGATTTCTAATAATTATCAATCCCAGGGCCTTAAGATAAATTCCTTATTTATCTCTGAAGACTAACCTGCAACTTATTACAGACCCAATCCTACTTTTAGGATTTCCTTTTGTGTCCCTTGGCTGCGCCCAAGTACACAACAACAATGTTGATCTTTCCAGGTTTGTAACTGATTGATAAGTCATAATCTGCTAGGAATAGGGCCTATCTAGCTTGTTGCTGATTCAGTTGTCACAGTTTGAAGAAGTATATCAGGCTCTTGTGATTGGTCATGGTTCTAACTGGGTGGTTGGCGTCACACAAGTATCTTCTTCAATGTTTCAAAGACTGGATGATAGCAAGCATCTATTTATTGTAGATGGGGTAGTTCAACTCAGGCAGAGTGAACTTCCTTATGTAGTAAGCTACAGGATGCAGCTTACTATCATGCTCCTCCTGAAGCAACACCCCCCAATGAAAAGTCAGAGGTTTATGTCTCCATAATGAAAGGTTTATTTTAAACTGGCATTGCCAAGACAGGGTCATAAACAAAGGCGTTCTTTAGCAACTCAAAGGCAGATTTTGTGGCGTCATCCCACACAAAAAGGTGTTTCTCAGAGGTGAGGCGGATCAGGGGCAGGCAGATAGAAGAAAATTTTTTGAAAAATTTCCAACAAAAGTTTGCCAAGCCCAGGAAACTTCTGACCTCCTTGTGGTTCTTAGGTTCAAGCCATGACATCACAGTCTCTATTTTGTTAGATGTCATTTCAAAATGTCCTTTCAGTGCATTGTAGCCCAAGAACTCTACTTACTCCTGGAAGAACTCAAATTTATGGAGTTTAACAAAGAGTCTGTGTTACTTGAAGCGTTATAGGACAGCTTGAATGTATTTGACATGTTATTCAGGGGTGCAACTGTAGATGAGGATTTTATACAAGTAATCTATGCAACACTGGTCCTTGAGTCCTCTCAAGACCACGTCCACCATAGTTTAAAAGGTGCTGGGTACATTGCATAACCCAAAAGAATAACCAGGTACTCATATAGGCCTTGTCTAGTTTTGAAAGCAGTCCTCTATTCATCACCAGACCTGATACAGATCCGGTTGAATGTACCCCTCAGATTGACCTTTGAGAAGATGTTGGCTCTTTTAATCTGGTCTGAAAAGTCTTCAGCATTGAGTACAGGGTATTTGTTTTTCACAGTAATTTTTTTAGGTCCTGGTGGTTCACACAAGGTCATATGTACCCACCCTTCTTATCAAAAAACAGCAAAGGGGAAGTATGTGGAGATTTAGAGACATGTAATTATCCCTTCTTTAACATCTTGTATAGGTACTCTCTTAATGAAACTTGTTCCTTCATGTTGCAACTGTAGATAGATCTATGTTTAAGGTAGGTTTCTGAGAGGAGATCAATGGAAGGGTCAAACTGGCTGTGTTTAGGAAAGGCGGCGGTTTCTTCCTCTGAAAAGACAGGCTCCCAAGGTTTCAAACATTTAGGAATCTCAGCTTTGCAAGATTCCATGATGATGTTGTTTAGCTCTGGGAGTTTCTGAGAATTCAAGCAAGGGATCTCTAAGGTTTGACTCTCCTGAGTAACAGTCATCTGACAATTTTTGTAGTCCAAGTTCAGTTGTTAGTCAACCTGCCATTTAAAACCTATTGCTACAGGCTTGGACAACTTCTTCATGACATAAAATCTGGTAGGCAAGAGGTTTCCATTCAGTTTAAGGGAGATGGACTTTTTCATTTATGGAGCAGGTCAGTTGTCTTGTTGCCTAAGGTTACCATTTGGGAGTTTTCTTGGACTGGTACACCCAGTTTCTCAGCTAGACTATGTTTCATATAATTGAGGGCTTCCCACTGTCTAGTAGGGCCATAGTTCTCACCTAAAGATCATGGTAGAATAAAATAGTGACCATGATAAGATAGGATTGGGAAGCGCTGTTTATTGCTAATATAGTGGCTCCTTGGGTTCTATTAGAGCAGCTAGTGCAATCTTTGGATAAGTGGCTATTCTGGTGGCAACAAAAGCATAGCCCACTTCTGACATGGCATTGGTACTCTTCTGGGGTCATATTCAAGTCAGGTCTACAAACTCCAGGAGGTTGATAATTCTGAGGCTGTCCAGTGTTGTATCCTTGGGGTTGGCTAAAATCTATGCCTCTGGCAATTGCAAGAAGATTGTCTTTGGGAAAGTCACAACAATGATATCTCATGAGTTTGGGGTAGTGTGGGTTCAGTTTGTTTCTGAATTACAATCCAGATATGCTGCTAGGAATCTTGGAAGCCTCTGCCAGGCAGATGAATTGTTATATGTAGGTCTCCAGATTGTCCCTTCCCTGGTTCAAGCATATGAGCCCCATGTAGGCCTGGATCTTGGCCCCAGAAGGGGGTGGTAGCAGAGTAAATTCTCTCCAAGAATTAGTTTTAGGTGAGTATGAGGTCTGGATCTTCCTCTAGGCTGGTCAGGAAGGTCTCTCTAGTGTCACCCTTCAGTTGAGCAGCCACTATCATAACCTTCTGAGTGTTGTCTCTGAAACTCTCAGGGTGGGCGCAAAAAAGGCATTAATCATTATCATTTTTTCTGAAGCCAGCCAAATCCAATTTGAGCAGGTCAGGAAAGATTGTGGGGATGGCAGCATTCTTATTGGAGGTGGAAAGTGTCACAGTCTGAACTTGGGATGGATTGGCAACAACTCCTTCTTAGATTTTGTTTGTTTCATGTTTTTTGGTCATAAGCTGAGCAACTGTGGTAAAATTGACTCACTGGTGCTTAACACTATAGTAAAGTGAGAATTCAGCTTTTTCCCTGATTGACAACAGGAAATTGACACTTTTTTAATTAACAAACCTTGATCTTCTTAAAACTTTTAATATAAATAAATTTCTATATAGCTATGGTATACTAAAGTGACATAAAAAACTCAGAAATGCAATAAAAACATTATCTAAATTAATGAGAACAAGGACAAAAAAGCAATTATTTCTCATTTTACTATGTAGTTTATACTATTCACTATAAAAATATTTTTTATTCCCATATAAATTTAAAATTCCAATGCACCAAAAATAAACATAAACACAATAATAAAAGTTATGCAAAATTTAAATGATAACATTAATTTTTTATTTGATATAGTTCATATAAGCACAACTGTGAATATCTTATGTTTTACTAGTAAATTAAAAAAAGTTAAGATATTTCACTCACTTTCAACTATAACTATTCATCTCAAACTTACCATGTATACATAAAAAATTGTTGTAACTGTGCTGTTTTAGTAGAGTTATAAGGGGAAAAATATTTAAAAGCTAGATAATGATCTTTATTATGAGATAGTGATTATATAGTCAATGTGAATCAAGGATAAAAAGAACATGATTGTTGATCACACAGTTGGATGGCAGAAGGGGGTGGCTTGATCCTGGTAATGAGTCAAGTGCCAAAACAAGGTATCCACCACAAAGGATTGTTATCTGTTCATGTTGTTGGATTTGGTAATTTGAGTTGACTTCCTAGTCTGGCTTTGAGTGACCGGGTAATTTGGATTGAAAGTCACAAACCCGCTTGGTTGGAACCTTGCTGGTGGTTCAAGCCTGCGGTTTTGACACCCCCCAACTGAAGGTCGGCCTCCTCTGGGGGCAGGTTGTCAGGAGCCCGGGCGCCATATTGGACTAATTGTTGTTCTGTGGTGGGCAGGGCAGTTTCTTGTTGTTTTTGTCTTGCTTTGCAGGGTTGTTGGCAATCATGGTGTAGGGTCTTGTCTTGCTTACATTTTCCAAGCCCTTGCACGAGGTAAGTGTTATTGTTGTTTACCTTTATAATTATTGCTGGACCCACTTTCTTGAGTTGTAGTTTGACCTTGTCAACATTTATGACCCAAACTTTGTCCCCAACTTCATGTCTATTGCGGATTGGGACTAAGGTTTTTTGTAGACGTTTATTCTCCTTCACTGTTTGTTTGCTGTTACCCTTTACAATGTGAGGGTCTGAGTGTGGGGGGACTTAACTTGGAATTTCCATTTTAGGTCCTGTTAATGCTTAAATGATATTGGACTGTGTGCCGTAAACCAGTTCAAACGGGATTTTTCCAGTGGATCTGTTCACTTGGGTTCAACACACAAATAACACAGTTGGTAGCTGCTTATACCAATCTTCAGGTCTCCTGGCAGTGAGTTTGGCTAAGGCTTGCACAAGGCTACCATTAAACCGCTCTACGTGTCCATTAGCCTGTGGATGATATGGCATTATTAGGGTGTGTTTGACCCCATTAGTTGCAAGGTATACATTGGTGTTTTTGGAGATCAACTCTTTGCCTCCATTGGTTATCAGGAGTTCTGGCTTTCCAAACTTGCTGATTATCCTCTTGCCAATAAATTGTTGTACATTGTTGCCAGTGTGTGCCTTTACTGCTTGAGCTACTGGCCATCTTGTAGCAAAGTCAATGGTGGTGATGATGTATTTCTTGTCATTGTGTTTTCCTGGCATGGGGCCAACAATTTCAAGTTCCCATACTTTAAAAGGTAGTTGTGTGCAGATGAGAAGTACTAACTTTGGAAAGGTTTTGCTTTTAGAAATCTTTTTGCATACCTCACATTAGTCTAGGACTTCCTGAACATTGCAATATAAGGTTGGCCACCAGGCCTTATGCCTAAGGAACTCATATATGTTTTGGCTCTTGATATGTCCAAGGTCTCTGTGAGAGCATAGGATGGTGTCTACTTACTGATGCGTGGGGATGTAGGGAATGGTCATGCCATTAGACATTTTTCTGTGTAGGGTCCCATATACGTCAGAAAATAGATGTTCATTTTTGATAACTGTTTCCTTTTTTATGTTGGTTATGTCAGGGGGGAACCCTTTGTCTTTTGTTTGTAACACCAGGAGAGGCCAGTCTGGGTCAAGCCCATAATCTCCTCTTGAAGCACAGACATACAGGCAGGACAGGGCATCTGCCATGGCAAGCTTGGCCCCAGGCTTGTACTGGATGAGCATGTTAAACCTCTCCAGTAGCTCCATCCAGCAGGCTTGGCGGCGCAAAATTTTTGCTTGAGTTTTGAAATAGATGAGTAAAACTTGTGGTTGGTTAATGCTGTGAATTCTTCCTGTTGTTCTAGGTAACAGCATCGTTTGACTAGACAGTGCACGGTAGCCAACAGTTCTTTGTTGTGGATAGGGTATCAACACTTGACATCTGTCAATTTTTGCAATTTATAAGCTATGGGCAGGAAGTCACTGTCATTATTTTTTATTTGTAGTACTCCCCCAATGGATGCATCTGAGGCGTTGGTTTCTATTTGGTATTCCCTATCACACTTGGGGTATTGAGGTTAGGAGCTGTTGTAAGTTTCTCCTTGAGGCGTCTAAAACAGAGGTCACGTTGGGGGGTCCACACAAGCTTGGGTTTGGCGCCTGTTATGGCGGATAAGGGGGAAGTCAAAACGCCACAGTCAGGTATGAAGCAGAGTACATAGGCCACCATTCCCAAGAAGGTGCGGAGTTCCAACTTATCCTTGGGTGGTGGCATCTTGCAGATGGCCTGTATCTTTTGACTGTTGGGTTTGATGCCTTCCTTTGAGACTATGTGTCCCAGGAAGGGTAGTTGCTTGCGGAAGAACTGGCACTTGTAGGGCTTGGCTAAGAGTTTATGTTGTGCCAAGGTAGCAAAGACTGTCTTGAGGTCTTTGTGGTGTTGTTCCACCAAGGGAATGTAGACAATAATGCTGTCCAGGTAGATTAAGGCATGCTTGCCTATGTGTGGGGAAAACACCTTGTTCATGAAGGTCACAAAGGTGGAGGGGGAGTTTTTCATGCCAAAGTTGAGCACTACACACTTGTATGAGCCATATTTAGTGTGGAAGGCTGTTTTGGGAATGTCTTCCTCCTTAATACAAATCTGGTTGTAGCCTGCAGTTAGGTCAATCTTGGAGAAGACTGTTACTCCTCCTAAGGCATTGAAGAGGTTTTCAATCAGTGGTAGTGGGTAGCAATTCTTAATGGTAACTTTATTTAGGGCTTAGTAGTCTGTGACCAGACATAAGGTACTGTCCTTCTTAGGCACAAAGAATACAGTGGCCCCAAAGGGAGACTGTGAGGGGCAGATAAGTCTTTTTTCCAATGCCCCTTGAGGTAGGAGTGTATGGCGTCATCTTTGTTTGGGGTCAGCCTGTAGATAGGGCGCGCCTTGGGTACAGCCCCCTTGAGTTGGATGGGGTGCTGAATGTGCTTCTCAGGGGGCAGCTCAGGCAACACTTCCTTGAAGATTTCTGGATGGCAGGCCACAATTTTGCGGTCCTGAGGTGTGGAGGTATCCTGACAATCTTTGAAATGTATAATCTTGTACTGGCAGGAGTCCCAGTCAATTGACTTCAGTTCTTTCTTTTTTCCTGGGTCTCTGTGATACGTACAAAGACTTGGTTGCATAGCAGTTGGTCCACGGAGTCAGGGTAGATATGTTGGTTGACGCCTCCACGCTTGATGGTCAACAATGAAGTTGCCCAGTCTATGTGAGGATTGTTCTTTTGTAACCAGTCTAGTCCCAACACAATGTCAAACTTTGGGAAGTCAATGACAGGACCTTGGATGGTAAAGTGGAGGTTCTCAAGTATGACAGAGAAGGGGGCAGTTTTCTTTGTCACAGCAATGTGGTGTTTTTCAGCCATGACCACATTTTTAATCCTCAAAGGATTAGTGGCCAGCTTGAACTTATCCAAAAAGCTACTGTTGACTAGGGTTTGATCTGCACCCAAATCCAGGAGTGCTGAGCCTGTGTAACTGCAAAAGCGGAAAGGATAGGACATCAGTTTATTGGGATGTCTGGCAATGGTGTACAGTACTGGGTCCTCCAAGGGCACTTGGATCATTGGGCACTGGACTAAATCCTTGGGTTGATATTATCATTGGGCAAGTCAGGAGTTGCATGGGGAGAGTTTGGCTTGTTTAGTGCTCTCCCTGGGCTTTTCCCTCGTCTTGATTGCCTTGCGTGGTGGTGACACAGAAATGAGTACAATTTGACTGGCCATTGTTCCCACTCCCATGTCTATTTGAACTTGTGGTCTTATGATTGATATTATTCCTGTTGCCTTCAGGGGGTAGATGAGTGGAGCGCTCACCTGGATGGGAGTCCTTGGGTCTTTCTTGTTTCCCAGTTTGTGCCTTATGAAGTGTGTTGTAGGTTTGCTCCGCTTTCTCTGCTTCACGGTACAAGCTTTGCAGGTTGATTGCCTGGTCCAGGTTTACATGCCTCATCACATGCAACTTGAGGGCGTTGTAGTACATGAGGTGTGTGGCTAGGGTGTCAAAGACTTTGTCGGATGGTGCGCAAAGTCAGAGTCCCTTGTAGGCGCAGATAAGTTCCTTCATGCTGCCTGTCTGGGTTAAGTTCTTTACTTGGCGTATTATCATGAGAGCTGTATCCTTAAGCACAAATATTATCAGGAAGTCTTCCTTAAAGGTATCCAAGTTCTTGTTGGTGTGCTTCTTGTGCCACTTGTTGCACCAGGTGCCAGTGTTATGGGTCAGGCAAATGGAGATTTCTGCAATCCAAAATTGCTGTGGGCATTCCATCTGGACCAGCTTTCTCTGGGCGGACTGGATCCATGCAGCAGTGTTGTTGTTGTTGGCCCCAGTGAAAGGTTCCAAGAAAGCGCACTGTAGTCTTTGAGCTACGTAGGCAGGCATGGTGTTTTCATTGGCTGGTTGCGGAATTGAGGAGGGAGCCTGAAAGAAACCCTGTTCAGACATGGCGTTGAAGGCAGGTAGTGATATCACCGTGTTTTGGTATAGGACAAACCCATTGGGTATCACAGTACTTGGAGTGTATGAAGTCCAGTTAGGCGGGAGACCAGACATAATTCTGTTAAGGATTTGTGGCCATGGCGTGTGCAGGCAACAGGCAGAATTTATCAAGATAAGGTAGGATGTAGAACCTACTTCTGCTACCAATGTTATAACTGTGCTGTTTTAGAAGACTTTCAAGGGGAAACATATTTAGAAACTAGATAATAATCTTTATTGTGAGATAGTGATTATATAGTTGATATGAATCAAGGATAACAGTAACATGATTGTTAATCACATGGTTGGATGGCAGAAGGGGGTGGCTTGATCCTGGTAATGAGTCAAGTGCCAAAACAAGGTATCCACCATAAAGGATCATCATTTGTTCATGTTTTTAGATTTGGTAATTCAAGTTGACTTCCTAGTCTGGCTTCAAGTGACCGGGTAATTGGTTTGCAGGTCACAAACCTGCTTGGTTGGATCCTTGTTGGCAGATCAAGCCTGCGGGATTGAAAAATTATTAAAATCCAATTAAATTAAAAAATAGAAAAATTAAAGCTAAAAACTAAATGATTAAACCTAAAAAGTAAAAATTAAAGCTAAAAAGTCAAAAGTAAAAGTCATATAAACAAGCAAGTTTACTACTACTCCTTTTGCCCTTCTTAAGTTTGGCCCCTTATAAGAGGGTAGTGGCATCAATATCAATCTCCTGCTTGATTTCCAAAGACTTGTATTTATGCTTGGCTGCATTCTAGATGGCCTTTGTGAAGAAGGGTGACTTGCTGGTGGGCTTGGTGGGGGGCACAGTTGGCCAAGTCACACAGCTTGGGGATTATTTTCTCCTGCTTGTGCTGGAGGAGGAAAAAGAACTTATTTGAATTTAGGTACAGCCTGAAGTTAGCCTTAAGATGCTTATGGTAAGCCCTAAGTGCCAAAGTGGTCTTCAGCTCACCATTCACTGCAGCCCAGTACAAATTCCAGCTGGTCTTGGCGCAGGCCTTACCTTGCCTCTGAGTGACAACCTTCCTAATCCACTAGGGCTCAAATAACTCTAAGAAAGGCTTGAACTCTGGATGATTTGGTATGCAGGGATCCTTTGAGAGAACCTCAAACCCCTGCACACTATGCTCTGGCTTTAAAAAAGCCAAGGCACTAAATTGTGCCAGCACAAATTTACAGGTGTCCAAGGTATCCCTCTGGCTCAACCTACTAAGCTCAGCATGGGCATCACATTGCAAGCAAATTCTTGGCAGAAGTGGCACCCCTGCACCTCCCTGTTAAAAAGCTGCTCAAATGCATTGAGCTGAGTAGTCTCAAAGTCCATAAAGAATATGTGAGGCCCCAGAGCTCTCAGCCTTACCTTTTCCTCCAAGTCCAGGGTGGCCTGGTCTTTGTCAGCTTCAGGAGGGTTGGTGTGTGTGGGGAGGGATCTTCTTGGAATTGTCATTAGGGGTAAGGAGAGAAAGCTCTATGCAGAGGATAAAGAAAGTGCGGGTGTAGATGGCCTTGTTAGCCCCTGGAAGAAGGAAGTACGTGAGTGGAATCACCTGGATGTCTATCTGGGCATGGATCATCCAGAGTTAGAAAAACATCTAGGGAAAGTGGCAAAGGTACTGTAACCTATCCAGGTTGACACCCTTTTTAACTTCATAAGGTTCTGCTGAGCTACATAGCTGATAATCTGGCTCTTAAAGCCTGGCCCATTGTTATGCAGGAGGAAGTGCTCTCCATTTGGAAGCTTCTTGAGCTCATGGGCAAGCGTAAGCTCAGAAAGAACACCAGAGTCCTTGGGTGGGGGGGGATTGGCAGTGATGCATTTGTTGCTGATGAATTTAAACAACTGCTCTTGAGTTGATACCAACTTGAGATTGTTGGGCTTTAAATTTTGCAAGGCCTTGATAGCCAAATTGGAAGCTCAGATATTGGAAGAGGTGGGAATCACTTTCACAAGATACCACTTGAGCATCCTTGTAATTAAGTGATTGGGGGCTCACAGGTGTGCTCCCCCTTCTTAGCTGTGACCTGTTCCCAGCCCTTGGTGTTCAGGCTGCCCCTGCAAGTCTTATCCTCACAGATAAAGTGCTTGCTATTGGTTTGGCGCCTTTTATGATTGAAATTGAAAATGTAATTATCAGCAACGTAGCCAGGGCTGATTTTTACAGACATTATGGGGAAGTAGTGGATAAAGCGCTTTGGAACTTTGTGCTCTCTTTCCACATTACAGATTTTGTGGATGGCCAGTGGATTCTAAGCTAGGTGACCAGAAGCTTTAAACTTATTGTAGTATTCCTCAGGCTCATATTGGGGATCAGATGAAGGAGAGGGAGAAGAGCCATCAGGAGGGAGGGGAAGGGTTCTTTGAGGCCTGCTTGGATGCCTCCTTTTTCTTGCCAGAAGAAGAGGTAGGCTCCTTGGCAGCCTTTCATTTCTTGGTATGGCACTCCTTTATGGGCTCAGAAATGGCCTCTGACTGGTAGAAAAAGTGATCAGTGAGATCATTGTCCAATTTATTGGGTGATGAGCAGTGAGGGGAAGATGAAAGTGAAGGGGAAGATAATGGTGGAGGGGTGGAAGGAGAGGGAGTATGGGGAGAGGGAGTGAGAGAGAGTATTTGCAGGCTTCTTGGCACACTTGGGGATGGTTGCAAGGTCCTTTGAGCTCGTTAAGGCTTGGCAATTGGGCTGGTTGCTTGATTTGTATGATCTTGGCTAAAAAAAGTTTAGTATTCTAAATAATTAAATAAATAAATAAATAAATAAGAATGAGAAGATACTACTAACATAAGGAGGTAAAGCAAAGAAAAATTTAAGTAAAAATCATGCAAATTAAAGTCTTATTTATCAAGAAAAAACATAAAAAAGTAAATAGAAGCAAAATATAAACTCAAAGCATATATCTAAAGTGTTAAAAATAGAAAATAAGTTATATTTGATGAAGCATCAAAGATTTTAGGTTCAGCTTAACATCTTAGGGCTAAATAAATGAAAAGTTATAAAAAAATAAAATATATATAAAAATATGGGGAGTAGTAGGGGGTAAGACACATCATCTTAAATTTAATTTGAGATGGCATTTTATGAATTAGTGATTTTGAATCACAAAAAATAAAATAAACAATATAATGGTTAAAATTTACATTTACCTTTATAATGTGGCATCTCAAATTTATGCCATCTCAATCCTGTCACTTTGAGTCAGATTAAATATTATTTTGCTAACTTTATTTATATATGAAATCACTTAGTGTGGGGCATGTTTACGCCATCTTGACTTTACGTCATTTCAAATCATGCTATTTGTCTTTAACTAAAATAAGCTTATACCCAAACTAAAATAAAGCCTGTTGTATGGTGCCAGAAGATGTTCCTATAGTATTAATCCAAGACACATATAACAATAACAACCTAAAAAGATGCCACTATGATAGTCTTTATAGTGATTGTCTTTGCTGGGTAAAAAAACCAGTTTTGTTATATGTAATTTATAACTTTATTATATATGGATACTGTTGTGAATACTACTATTCACCATGTTTTGATTTCGCCTTCAGTGGGCCATTTTGAGGACAAATCTCTTGCTTTTGCTTTTGCCTCTTGAAATGAGTTAATGAATGAATCAGGAAGTTCAATTGTTTGGTTTTTTGATCCTGTGCAACTCACTTGCCCCACAAATGCTAGTGGCAAGTGATCCTACCGTCCTGGTAGTGTTTTGTGGTATTCCTAACCACTATATATTCTATTTCATATTCACCAATAAAAATTAAGTTCTATTCACATTTTTGTCTTTGTGTCTCCAGTACTTCTGCACCTCTCTCTAGCCACAACTAGTAGAGATTATTCTTCCAGGGCCGCAAGGTAAACACTTTTGCCTTCCCTGTCATCTAACCAAGACTTTTTACAAATCTAATCCTAAGGTTAGGATTTCCTGTTATGTGTCTGTGCCGCACCTCAGAACACGACAAAAATGGTGCTCACTACAGGGGCTGTAAGCCCCTTGGTTATCCCTTTTACATCCACATTTTCAGGTCCTTTGCCTCCGCCTATACAATAGTTGATTTCACCTGAAATAACCAGTCCTCCTATTGAGGAAGATATTGCCATCCAGCCCATTAATCCCACTATACTGAACCTTGGGAATGGTCCCCACCTAGTTGCTTACCCCATGGGTACCCCTGACTTAGAGAAAGTCATATTGGTAGCCCTTGGGATGGCCCGTGAAGGAGCCATCTCCTGCCTTCAGTTGCAGTTCATTCAGGCTGATTACTACAAATTTCTCTTGTGGCTCCTCAATTCCCACAACATCTCCTCTCAGCAGCTGGCTCCACTGAGCACTTACTATTGTCCTTTGTGCAGCTTGCTTTAGCCCACCATCAAATTGTGATGGGACTCCACGTCCAAGAAATATCGTCTCTGCAAGCAGCAGTTACTCATCACTGGGACTAGTTTGCTGCCTAACAACAGTGGATTCTTTCCCTGTTTTTCTTGGTATCTGACAACCAATGCAACTCTGTCACTTCCCAGATCTGTTTGGTCAATTCTATCAAAAAAATGCGCCAGTTCATCCCCAAATATGTGAGAGAACGCCTACACAAGTTTCACCAGCTAGAACAACCCTGACAAACTCAAGTAGATTCCCCCTTAAATGCTTATCTCACTGACTTCAAACAACTTGTGCAACAACTCAATGCATTCAGCATGTATTCCTTTGAGCAACTACAGAAGGTAGCAGAATTTGCTGCTAGTGGCTTTAATGAACTCAGTACAGCATTTGAACAAGAGAGAGTTGCAACTGCTGCTACTATAGCTAAACTCCAGAGTCAAGTGAATGAGCTATCTACGCCCAAGCCAGATGTTCTGCCCTCTCCCCCTTCTGATGACTTGGCAGATAGAGAGCAGAGAACATGGGATTTTATTTGCAAGCTATTTACAACTACCTGCAGTCAGGAGCGTCCTGCTGAAGCCCCTCAACCTAATCCCCAGGTGCTTGAATTAACTGCTCAAGTTGTGGAACTACAGCAAGAACTTGCCGCCCTACGTGAAATGATGGCAACTGCTGCTAGCCCAGCTGGGGTTATCACTGAAGATGGTTGCTGCCCTGGCTTATTAGGAGCTCCTCAAATCCAATGCGCTAGGGAACTAATTGCTCTAGCTAACAAAGTGGATCGATTGAAGCGGGAAATTACTGAACTGGATAGAGACGTACAAGAGATGAATGACATGATTGACTCTGTGAATGATAGGTTTGCCCCTTGCCTCTCAGTGGGGCCATCCCTTACTTTGCAACTGTCTGAACTCTCCACAATAGTGACCACCCAAGGTCAACGCTTAGATACTACTGCACAACAAACCACTCAAGCTTTTAATACAGGAGCCCGTGCTGTTGAGACCCTTACTACCCTTGAAGAAAGTGTTTGTCAGCTATGGGCTAGACAGTCCCCCTCTGAATCCAAAGCAGAGTTTTACCTGCGTATAAAAATACTCAATAGCAACAATGGTAGCCCAACCCCCAAAGCACACTTCAAGCCTACCTTTAAGCAAGTCTTTGATCCTAAAACCTCAACCATTGCAGCTTTACTAACTATCTACAAAACTGCCATGAGACAGGCTTCAGACAAAGTTAAGAAAGAACATATTCTGACCTGTCTACATCCAACTTGCCAGGAGTTGGTGGTGCCTGAGTTGCCCTCCATTGAGACGTGGGAAGATATGAAGCAGCTTCTGATTGATGAGTTTGGTGGTGACCTTAGCCTGGAAGTAAAGAAGGACGCCTTCATGCATATTGCTTTCAAGCCTAAAGAGACACTAGCTGAGTTTGCAGACCAATTCTACATGGAAGGACAGCAACTGATCACAAGCAGACAGTTGACAGCCCATTAAGCCTACATGGCTTGTGCTCAAGCCCACAAGGCTATGCTTTCCTCCATGAAGAGCATAAAGATGTTGTTGCAGGATATGCACCTTACCCACTCTGGCACAGTTGTTAGAGAAGGTTGAGCTACTTCTAACTCTGGTTCATCTTCCTGTGGTCCTTGCATTCTTACCATGAACATGCAAAATTCTCCTTGACGCCAAGGTTGCCACAACTGTGGTCAGATAGGTCATCATTCTCAAGTCTGCACCAACCTGTGGGTTGAAGGATCTGATCCAAAAGAGCAGGCGGGAAAAGAACAGTCAACCTAGCATCAGAGACGCTCTTGTTTGATAGTTCTTCCCAGTCTCTTTCAATCCCTCCCTCTATAGCTGACTACAAGCCTACTGACAATGAGGCTCCTCCTATCCTCCTATTGTTTCATGATATCACTGATGACTCTGACCTGGATGACTCTGATACTGACAACGCTGATGCATATGGATACTCTGTTCTGGCTGTTCCTGAAACCATTACAGTCCCCTATAAATTGTGATCAGGAAAGACCACAACTACCACTAAACCTTTATCTAAAGTCAAAGAAGTTGTCTCTTGTCCTTACCTCGCTCAAGCTAAGAGGTTCCCTGTGCTAGTGGAGTCATCAGAAGAAGCTGCCAAGGTTGCTGACGCTGTCTTCAAGAATATGTCTGTTTCACTCCCTCTCCAAACTGTTTATAAGGAGTTCCCAGGGTTGAGATGCATGATTGAGAAGTGGGATAAGGAACTAGCAGAGGCTCAAGATATCTTGGCTGTCCTTCCATCCTTTGGTTGCACTACCACTCAAGTAGAGATCTCTATTCAAAAAGTGAAGATCAAGGCCATTCTAGATACTGGCTTTCCAGCCAACGTTGTCTCCTATAAGCTTGTGAAGAAACTCAGACTTGCCCCTGACCTTAACTATCACCAGATGTATGGCACAGCTGGACTGTCTATGAATCGCGCCATACAGGATTAATCTGCTCTACCCATGCAGTTTGGCAAACTTCTTCTAGCTGTGCCAGAAGTTGTCTTAAAATGAGAGTTACAATCTCTTAGTTGGCACCCAGTTCCTTAGGGAATATAATGGGAAATCAACTTGAAAGATGGTTACCTCTCTATTCTGGGATACAAAGTCCCTCTGATCTTTTAAGAGTCGGTTAAAGTTCCCAGGAAACGGCTCAATACATGTGCCTTGGAGTATCCCACTGGGGTTTTCAACCTCAAATATTGCACTCACTCCTCCAACATGAAATGTCCACCCATGGCTTGTCCTGCATCTGAGGGGATCTCTCTACTATCCACATCTGCTGTCACCATCCCACCTGGCTCCCAGGCCATCCTGGACTCCCAGATATCATATAAACTACCTGAACAAACCTTCTTGGAGTTGTAATCTCCCCCCTCATTAGGGTGCAACAAACCTTATCTCTGTCCTGAAATCCTAGATATCTCTCATAAGGACCCTGTTCAATTGTTGGTAGCCAACTTAACTGCTCTCCCCATACATGTTTCTAGGGGGCAGGTTGTTAGATATGGCAGGTTGTTGAGCACTCCTGATGTCCTGTCTCTTCATCCCTTTGGCATGTTCCAGGATTTTAATCTACCTGAAGATGAGCCTCAAGTCTTATTCTTGTTCACTGCGCAAGACTTCCCACAGCTGTCCCCAGTTCATCAGAAAGAGGTACTGGATTCATTAGACCAATTTTCTGACATCTTTGCTAAGGACAGTACCAACTATGGGTTAGCCAAAGGCGTTATCCATCAGATTGACACTGGCAACGCTCCTCCCTTCTGTGCCAAACTATATTGCCGCAGTCATGTAGAGGACGCCCAGGTATCTAAAGAGCTCAAGCAACTGTTAGACGCTGGGCTGCTGGTCCCTTCTAAAGTCCTTGGGCACCCCTGCTACTCATCCTAAAGAAGAAAGATGTGGTTCATTGTATTGTGATGGACTATTGCCAATTGGTCATTGACCAAGAAGGACTCATACCCCTTGCCGCGTATTGATGACGCCCTCCAATGCCTTGGAGGCTCTAAATTCTTCTCTGCAATGGATCTGGCATCTGGATACTAGCAAGTTGACCTATTGCCCAAGGATTGTCAGAAAGCCGTGCTCATTACATCTGAAGGGCTTTTTGAGCTTATTGCATGCCACAGAGACTCTGCAACACCCTGGCCACCTTCCAAAGGGCCATGGACTCCATCCTCTGTGACTTGAAGTTGTTGTGTGTCCTAGTATACTTGGATGATATAACAGTTTTCAGTGCTACCTTCACTGACCACCTGGCTCATCTCAAAGAGGTGTTCATAAAGATAGGAGAAGCAGGCCTTAAACTAAAGCCTTCCAAGTGCGCCTTCTTTAAAGAGTGTCTTGAATTCTTAGGCCATGAAGTAACCCATACCGGGATTTGCCCAATGACTAAGAAGGTTGAAGCCATCAACAAAATGCTTTTGCCCACCAACCTACGAGAAGTACAAGTCTTTCTGGGGATGATGGGCTACTACAGACAGTTTATCCCTGACTTCACAATACTAGTGAACCTCTAGTCCAGCTATTATGTAATGTCCCTTTTGAATGGACTGCCAGTCAACAGCAAGACTTTGAGACTCTTAAGCAAAAACTCAAAGAGGCGCCAATCCTTGTTTATCCTGACTATGGTAAGGAGTTCATCCTATACACTGACACTAGCAATCTTGCTATTAGAGCTATCCTGGCCTTCTAGATGATGAGGGTGTAGACCATCCTGTGGCTTACACTTCCTGCATGCTAAACAAGCATGAGAAGAACTATAGTGTCACAGAGAAGGAGTTCCTTGCCGTATTACATGCAGTCAAGCAGTTTTGTCACTACATATATGGCACCCACTCCAATGTTGTCACTGACCATGCTTCTCTTGAGTGGTTACAACAGCTTAAGGAGCCTGAAGGGCGCCTAGCTAGATGGGCTCTATGTCTGCAGAGATACAACTTCACAGTGCTCCACTGCCTAGGTATTCAACACCAGAACGCTGATGGGCTCTCCAGAATGCCCATTCTTGCTTTGCACCCTGCAGAGGCTGACCGGTTATACAAACTAATTAGGTACCTGTCTTTGTAGGAAAGTGAGACAGAAGAAGTACAACTGGCCTTGTCCAAGCTATCCAAAGATACCCTCATACGCAACAATCAGCTTTCAAGAAGGTACAAGATCAGTATCTGCCTTATGTACAACCCAGTCTTTGCCTCTTGGTGGTGTTGCAAGCTCATAAAGAGACTGGGCATAGAGGCATTGCCAAGACCTTTGACTGGCTTCAAAAGAATTACTTCTGGGAGAACCTTTGCCTGCTGATCCCAAACGTCATATCTAGCTGCCACAATTGTCAGCTGCAAAGGCCTTGAGCTGCTGCCCACGAGTTCAAATTAGTCCCCCCGCAACTTGCCTTCCACACTGTCAGCATTGACGTGGTAGGTCCTCTCCCCCGCTCACATTCTGGGTGTTGTCTTATTCTGATTGCTGTTGATCACTTCAGCAAGTGGGTAGAGGCTTGCCCTACAAAGGATATCACGGCTAAGACAACTGCTGCCTTTCTGCTACAAGATGTTTTCTACCGCCATGGCTTTCCTCAAGTGTTGCTCTCTGATAATGGGACTAACTTCAACGCCAAGCTGGTAACCTCTATTGTCAAAGCTTTGGGGCCTCATCAGTCTTTCTCTGCCCCCTACAATCCTTCTACCAATGGGGCAGTTGAGCGTGCTAATTTGACACCGGTCTCCATCATGAGGAAGCTCAACTACTCTGACGCTGCCAACTGGGACCTATACTTACCTGCTGCTCTCTTTGCATACCGCCTTAGCAAACATTGTGTCACTGGATACTCCCCTTTTGCTATATTATATGGGCAAGAGGCTACTACACCTTTGCTCTTGGGGGCCCCTTGCTTACCTCTGACAAAGCCATGAATCCTGACAACCACATCAAGGATCTAGTCAACCGCACAATTGATATACAGGCCACTGCTTACACTTCTGCATACAAGACCAAGATGCTTGAACTCTCTCCCAATAATGCTGGACGCCCCTCTGCCTGAGTTCAATGTTGGTGACCATGTACTTTACTACCAACACCAAGTAGATGGTTGCACACATAAGTTGGACTCTCTGTGGATTGGCCCTTTAGAAGTGACTTTTAAGCGGGGGTCCAAGTACACTGTAAAGCTCCTCTCCAGTGGCCATCCTTTTGCTTGAGTGCACGCAAAGTTCCTTTGTAAATATTACCCCCTAAGGCCAATCTAGGAGAGGGCAATGTTGTAAATACTGCTATTACCCATGTTTTGATTTTGCCTTTGGTGAGTCATTTTTTAGGAGAAATCTCTTTCTTTTGCTTTTGTCTCTCAAAACAAGTTAATGACTGAATCAGGAAGTTCAATTGTTTGGTTTCTTGATCCTGCGCAACTCACTTGCCCCACTAATGCTGGTGGCAAGTTATCCTACTGTCCTGGTAGTGTTTTGTGGTATTCCTAACCACTATATATTCTATTTCATATTCACCAATAAAAATTAAGTTATATTCACATTTTTTTATTTGTGTCTTCTGTACTTCTGCACCTCTCTCTAGCCACAACTAGTAGAGATTATTCTTCCAGGGCTGCAAGTTAAACACATTTGCCTTTCCTATCATCTAACCAATACTTAATACAAATCCAATCCTAAGGTTAGGATTTCCCGTTGTGTGTCTGTGCCGCGCCTCAGAACACAACAGATACATTGATAAGGGTCCTCTTAATAAAATATTTTAATAGTGATTTTAATATGGAAGGGGGTGATTTTCAGGGATCCAGCCTGTGGGGGGTTCCTGATAACTTTCAGGCAGACAGCCTGCGGGCCCGCCAGGGAGGGCCCACCACAAGATTGGGGCTAACTTTACAATGTAAGATAACAATTTTCCCAGGAGAGCCCAAGGCCCGCTGGCAGGTACCATAGAATCTATCAAGCCAGTAAGAGTGATGTACATCACCCCAAATATCTGAGTGGAAGTGGATTCATTGGCAGCAACAGATTCTTGCTGGTGGTTGGGCCGCAGGATGAGAGGCAGAGTCATTGGGACCAAATACGCAGGCAGTTGATTGCACTTGTTGTGGAATAGCAGGGGAGGTATAGTGATTTTATGGCCTTCCCTGTATACAGTCTCAGTATCTCTAGTTCTTGCCTCAGGGTTGTAGATTAGGATTTCCTCTAGGGTGAACTCCAAATACGCAGGGTTGGGGGGGGGGGGGTACTTGGTGAAATGTACTGGGCCGTAGGGAGCTCCTGGTGGACGGTAAAACTTGGGCGGCTGGTCCACGGTTTCTTGGGGTTGTTGGGTGTAGGGTGCAGAACCGCAGGAGGTAGACTGTAGATGAAATAGAAATTATATCAAATATGTAATAACCTGGTTGAACCAAAGGTTCATGTCACTTTATTGCAAGAATGATGATGGGCATCTTCCTGGCGGTCCAGGGTATAAGTATGCCCATCTGTCATGGGAAAACTTTTACAAATTTCTCTGGGCTGGGTGGTACTGTTTACCTAGTTTTTCCAGTCCTTGGTGGCATTCATTGCAGGAGTTAATTCATTGTCTGGTTCAAAATGGAAATACACAAATTTCCTTGTTGGGTTGTGGGGTTGGTCATCTCTGGGTGACCTGCGTTTATTGGGAAGTTTCTCTATTTCCTTTCCTGTGGAGGCCCAAGTTATTTTGGGTTCTATGGCTGGGCCTACCTGCTTATTGGTTGCGTTAACAGGAACCTTTAATTTGGGAATTATTGATGTAGATGATTTTGATTCATCCAGCTTTAGAGGGTTTTCTGAAGTCAAGTCCTGTTCTGGTTTGAGCCCAAAAATCTGCGGGCAGCTGGTCCTGCGGGCTGGCAGCCCCCGGGGTGTCAGGGTTCAAATCCTGTAGTTGAGGCTTTCCAGTAAGCAGGTCAATAGGAGTTTATCACTTGTGATAGTGATTATGCCATTTTGATTTACGTCACTTCAAATTCTACCAAGTTCAATATCACCCAATAGATTCAATGCACACAATGGATAGGGGAAAATAGGGAAAACTACATATGACGCCAGGCTATGCTATATCAATTTCCCACCAAAATTCTTGCTTTCCACTTTTCAAAAGTACTATTTCACATCTGAAATTAATTAGGCAAAAAATGTAAGAAAACATATGAAAATTTGCAAATATATATATTTTGGCCTCCTCTAAACAACTTTGTTTCTTTTAGCCCCAGTTGTATAAGCTAGTTTTTTTAGAAATTCAAGTCTTACTCTTTGGCCTGGTTGAGGTAGCTCCACCGTAGAGTTGTTAATTCTATATATAAAATTTTCAAAAACACTATGTTTTTGAGCTACAGCACCTTAGTTACATCACTTCAAAAACGTCATTTTGACTGCAAGTTTTCAGTCAAAACTCAAAGTTTTGCATACTTGCATTTTAATAAGAATATTTTTTACAGTAGAAAGTATTTAAATTTTGATATTATATTTTTTAAGACTTTCTCTACAATTTTATGTAAAAACATTACTACTTTTTATATTAAAAACATTATCATTTTTCTCTTTAAAAACAACCCCCAAATTTCCCATATTTTGATACTAATTCACTTTTAGATGCCTCCCAAGCCTACCACCAAAGCTGCGCCCAAGGCCTCCAAGTTCAATGTCACTCTTCCCAAGGCCAAGAAGGCCAAAACTACCCCTAAAGGCATCCTGCTAAGGTTAAAGCTCCCCCAAGACACCTACGTCTTCCCCTGAACCTGATGAAACAAGCCCAACCCCTCCCCACTCTCCTTTTGTTTACTCCCCTTCAGATCCTCAGGAAAAGTTATTCAACTTTGAATGCCACCCTCATCCCACCTCAGAGCCTGAAGAGGAAGAGGAGCCTGGTGCTCCTGAAGATGAGCAAATTGAGCTATGGGATCTATAAACCTTCCACAATATCTACAATCAAAATGGCACCTTTGCTATGCCCACTAAATACCCAGCCAGCTACCCCATAATGACTAATAAAGAGGGTGCTGGCTTTGTTTACTAGGGCTACAGCTTCAGCTGTAACAACAAGAATAAAGCAATCCACCAAAATCACTACAAATGTGACAACTTTGGGTGCCCTGCTAGGCTCACTACATACAGGTTCACTAGATTCAAGGCCCTGACTACTTGAAATGACTGCACCAAGCCTTTCAACCCCTTGCACTAACTGATCTGCTGGTTTCTTTGCCAGGTCATCCCAACTACCAAAGATCAAACCGCCACTGAGGTCATTAATGATGCCCACTTCAATTCAAATGACACCCAAGTTGCCACTGTTGGTGGCGCCTCCAAATTACAGAGATATCTCACTGATCAGATATATGCTCTGAGCACTGAAGGCGTCAGTGCTTCATCAATTGATCCTTACTGAGGAACAAAAATATCTTGCCATGAGGAGAGATTCCTTCTCTACAACAACAGCCAACATGCCCCTGAGCACATTATTTTTTTTTCCACCTCACAGGATCTGTGAAACTTGTTGAATTGCAAAACATGGCTTGCAGATGGCACTTTCTCCAATTTCCCAAAGCTATTTAGCCAGCTTTGGAATATTCACAGGCAGGTGAGAAATCAAGTTCTTCCCCTGGTCTTCTTTTTCCTCCCAAATAAGAAGCAGGAAATTTATGTCTGTTCTCTAAAAAATTTTAAAGGCCAAGTTGGATGAGATCCTTCCAACTATTGAAGAGGAGCCAAAGGAAACCAGAGGGCACAAGAAGAAGGTCTAGTACCAGGAAGAGGAAGCCACCCTAACCAGAAAGCATCCAGAAAGCCTTCCCTACCATGAATATATGGTAGTATATAGTGAACAAGCTCAGGCAAATGCAAGAATTAGAGTCTTCAAGAGATCACCCCAGGGATGCTACTTCCACTTCCAGCAGGCACTCTGCAGCTTCCTCCAAAAGTGCTCTGATCTTCATGAGCTGGTTAACTCTGAAGGCACTAAAGAAGCCAAGGAAATAATCATCTGCTTTTCTGCTCTTGCCCTTGTGAGAAAGGAGGAGACAAATATCTTTTATGAAGCCCTCCTCTGCCATCCTTATATCCTTGCCAACCAGGCAGCCTTTGCTCTGTTCATTGAGTATTTTTAAACTCAATGGCTTGGAGTATTTTAAGGAGCACACCACATCAGAAAAGGCGGTGACTCAATCCAGTAGAACTTCTATAAGCAGTTAAAAAATGGTTTGATCAAGACCACCTCTCCTTGAAGGGTGCATAGCCAATTTCCAACAAGATTCTGGGTTCATAAGCCCAAATTTAACAAAATTATGGTGCATTTAAAATCCCAGCAAGCCATCTCTGCCCAGCTCTTCAAGACTGGCATGAAGTTCAAAGGCAACCCCCCAAGAAGACTAAAGTGGTAAAGAAATATACTGAAATCAGCAAGGTGGTCCTTGCCTACCATCCCAAGGATAGAAAGCTTGGGCATCTTCAGGCCATCTCTGTTGCTCTTTCAACTAATGTTTGAGCCTATTTGCTTTAAACACCTCCCAATTTTCTATTTTATTATCCTTCAGTTTTATTATTTTTTGACTTTTTTTAGTATTTGGTACAATTCCATGCTTATTTTAAAGTATAGTTTATAGTTATAATAGATGAAAATAGTTGTTTTTGGATATATTTTACCATTTGGGCTTTAAACAACCTTGTTGCTACTAATTGACTACTTTTTATTACATATTTGGAATCCTGTGGCTTTTTAAAGCCTAGAAATGTTTTTTTAAATTTTATTTTTTTTTGGATTTTTTGGGTTTTTTTGGGGTTGAAAAAATCTAAATTTTGAAAACTGTTTTTCTTAGTTGCAATGCTGTAAATCAAAATGGTGTTTTTACTATAAAATTGAGATAGCTAAAAGTCAGGATGTTGTATTTTGAAATAGTGTTTTTTGAGATGCTGTTTTCAAAATGGCGTGTCCTATCTAGTAGGGAGAGTAGTAGATTATAATTGCAAAAAAAAGTTATTATGTGTATTGAGCAACCTGGGTTATTGCTGTTATGTTCAAAGCTACAGATAGATGTTAGCCTTGTCAATGTTCTCTACCTAATCCTATGCAAGAGCACTACATACTGCAATAGAATAGAACTTTGAAGATAATTATGTTTATTGAGACTGGAGTACAATCTAGCCAGCGGCTGCAATCTATCCAGGTGTAACTAAGAACTTTTTTTCCTTTCAGGTGTCTGTATTAATATATACTGCAACAACCCTTGACATTGTCTTTTCAGACAGTTCTCAGTGGTTACCTTCATAAAAGGTCCATCTTTACTGGCTGCGCCTATCCTGATTGGTTGTACTTGGCATGTGTGCTGCTACTGGCCTTAGCAAGTTGTACTTGGTACTTCAGCTACAGCTTACTCTCTTCTTGAGCTAGCCCACTGGCAGTTACAATGTGCTGTAACCTTAAACGCCCATTATTGCGCTGGGAAACTACGCCATATTTGGTTGATGCTTAGAAAGGGTCCCTGTTCAGTCCTCTCACATCAGAAGGTAGAATTCCAACATTCCATTTGCAGAGTTTAATCAGTTATCCTTTTAGGGCTGACAATCCTTCTGATTATTAATGCAACAGGTCAAATTAGGGATTATATACCATATAATAGCGGACTTGATCCAATATTGACTTGTAGATTATCCACTGTGTAATGCTGACCTGAACCAATAAGGAACCAACTATACACTGTATAATGCTGATCCAAACTTGGTATTCCCTAGTCATTTACATATCACTTGTTTGATATGATTATATACACCCATCAGGCTGGGTGGGACTGAGTTGATACAATGTCCAGTAGGATGAATTGAGCAATATACAAATGATGATATAGTGGTTATACATTGTGTAATCAATGATAATAACTATATTGTCTATCAGTTATAAGGCGTATAATATCTGTATTAATTATAATAAACTATTTTTATACAGCATATAATCACTACACATTGGAACAATGATCTGTGATAATACAGCTATTATCATTGCATCTATCATAATAAACTAACAATTAAACGGTGTATAATTGCTATATCAATTATAATAGACTATTGATTATATGGTGTATAATCACTACACTTAATAGAATATTGACCTAGTGATAATACAGTGTGTACCTGATAAAGATCTGCGTACAATGATTAGCCTGATCATTTGTGGTCAATCAGCCTAATCTCACAATGTAAAATTTTTATTAGGGTTTAACATTCAAAACTTAGTAGAGTGTTGAGTTTGGCACTGTTGATCAGCTGAAAACCCCTAATTCTCACTGTTTAGTGAAAAAAATCTGAATTCTCACTATCATGTTTCTCATAGTTGGGGGGAAATCAAAATTACTATGTTTTTTACATATAAAGCTTGCTTAATTTAAAGACATGTTTGAAATTTAACCCAAAAGCATGGCAGTTTCATATGCTCAAAAAGTAAAAAATACAACATAAATTAAAAAAAATAAATTGGTAGGAAGGTGTTTATTAGTGATTAAAGTATGCTGTGAGGAGCTGGGAGGAAATTATTTACCATAATGTTAGTTAAAACATTAAGAAGCTCTCTGCACTAGTCCCCCAGTTAAAGAGTCAAGTTGGTGGGTGTTTAGTGGCTCTCATAGTGTGTCACTTATTAATTTAGCCTTGATTCCAAGCCTTTGATTAGTTAAATCCAAAACTAATCATGTGGCAAGTAGATAGTGTCAAACAGGGAGAGTCAAGTTTTTGTTTTTTATAAATTACATATGAAATCCATTAATAAATTGAGCTTGATTTATGTGTCACCACTTGGTCTACAAACCTGGAATAGACATAATGTAAAAAAGTGGGGTGGTTGATTAATATGTAGACCACTAAATCTAGTATAGTGGTTCTTGGGAGCTTAATCAATAACTATGTACACCAATAATAAAAACATAATAGTAAATAGTAAAATTTATATAAGCACATGTGTGTTTTATTAATAAAATTAGGATTTGGCTTAAAAAGTGTTGAGCTGGACACTTTTTATTTTAGAGTTTCAAACACAAGTTATTTTAATTTTCATTGGTAAATTTACTTATAAATTATCCCTTAAATTGGTCTTTGAGCTAACAGATTTATTAAACAAGATCGAATTACAGTGTTTTCAATCTCAGATTTTGGTTTCAAACCCCTAAATTACTACTAAAAATAGGCTAAAATTGGTTAAGCCAGAAATACTATTATATTCACATATACAACATTCAACTCCCTGATACTCAACAATTTGTCAAGTAACAGGGAGTTGACTTTACCACAGTTTTCCTCAGTCTTCACCTATTGCCATCAGTTTAGTCTTAAACTTGGCATTGTTGAGGCAGAATTCTACGTCCTAAGAGGTGGCCTGGCCAAACCAGTTGAGGGCATCTCCAGAGAGCATGGCAACCACTCCAAGGACCTTCTCAGTATCACTAGAGCTGTATGGGGATTAGCTTGGAAGTGTAGGTGGAGTACTGGCATGACCATTAGACCTTCTCTAGGCTCAGCTTCTCTATACTAGGCATGATGTCAGGAAGCCAGGCATAGGAAGAGGCATTAGGTGACTCAGGGTGTGGTACCTCCGGGCCAGTGGGTAATGCCCACCATAGGATGGGTGCTAACTTGATAATATAGAATACATTTTGCCCAAGTAAGGACTAGGGCCTGAGTTGGGCACCATAGAGTCTACCAATCCCGTCAAATTAATGTAGATTACTCCAAACATTTGGGTGGATGTGGTCTTGGTGGCAGGTGATAGTTCCATTGGGCAGTTGGGTTGCAAGGTTAAGGGCAGAGTCATGGGGACAAAGTATGCAGGCAGATAATTGTACTTTTCTTTGAAAAATAGGGGTGGCACCTTGTACCACTTTCCTTTGGTTCCAATGTATTCAGTCTCTCTATTCCTTGCTAAGGGATCAGCAATGAGGATTGTCTCTAAGTCAGACTCCAAGTAGGCAGGTTTGGGAAGGTATTTGGTAAAATGTACAGGTTCAAAAGGGGCTCCAGGGGACAGGAAAGGCCTGAGGAAGTCAGCAGGTTGGTCTCTAGAGGGAGCGGTTGCCTGTTTGTCTACTTGGCCAGAGTTTAGATGAAATATCACTCAGAGTAGTTAATTTAAGATTTGTTCAAACCAAAGGTTCATAAAACTTTATTATTTAAAATGAAAATAGGGTCATCCTCATACTGCTGGAGTTCTTATACCAGATGATGTTGCTACTTCACCTTTTACAGAATTCAGTTCCAGGGACAATTCACTGGTAGGACATAGATCTTGACTTTTGGTTTCAAGGGCAGTGGATCCCTATTGTGCTTGCTCTGGTGAACAAAAGTGGCAATACTTTGTTCTGCTGCTATTGTTCACCATATCACCTGAGCAGGCCAATTGAATTACCCATTATAGACCAAAGACTGGCAGTAGCTGGTGACCATTGGCAGGGCTAGCAGTGGGCCTTGTTTTAACCTCCTTTAGGCAAGCTACAACTTCTGCATAGGTCTGGGTCTTTGGTGGCACATGGTTAACAGCAATCTGATGAAAGTTGGGGAATCATCTTTAAGAGTCTGGCGGTTTTTGGAGTAATTCAGCAACTTTGGTTTACAATTTAATGAATTGATGGATTCCTGTCCCTCCTGAGTGGCTTGATTTGCCTTTGGAGGGTCAGGGTTCAATTCCGGGGCTTCCAATATTGATTTTGAACTTTCAGTTTTGATATTTGACAGGCTGGAAGATTCCAGTTCCTCCTGGTTGGGGCAAGAAACTGTCAGCAGTCCAGGGTTTGGCCCAAATGGTAGTCTGGTGGCATCCTGTCTATCCTGGTTGGTAAAAGGTGTCTCCTGATGACCAGGGTTCAATTCCTGGGGTTTCAATTCAAGTACTAAAATTTCATTAATGACACATGGCAGCCTTATGGTTGGCTGGGTTGCTGATGGGTTCAGGACATGGGAAGCTTTGGGATGGCTTGGGATGTTTGGCCCCTGGATAAGCTCTGGAGATGAGATGCAAACTTCCTTAACCTGGTCCCTGGTCCAAGTAATCACACAGCAGGTACTTGGCAAAAAGGATTATAGTCAGCCCTAATTGTCAACCAAAATCTTGGGGCCCAGGCTACCATAGCTGTTAGGGATTGCCATGGTTCCAGGAACCCCCTTCATGCTTGTGCTCTGTTAGACAGCAGGTTAACCAAGGATGGATTAGATGGCAGGGCCAGATAACAGGCTGGTCCCAACTTCATAGTATATGAGATATCATGGCTGAGGGGAGTCCATTTTCCTGGTTAAGGGCTCAGGGCTCAAAAGGGCCAGCCCAGGTACAGTAGATTAAGCTCAAATGACCATGTAGCAGCCTAGGGCAAGACACCAGAGGCATTAGGCCTTCCACTCATGGGCTCAGTGAAGGGATGAAGGGGAAGTGGGTGTCACAGTAGTTTTCATAATGTTTGGTATTACTTGCTCTAATTATAAAGCTTGGGATTTGGGTAAGCTATTATCAAGTTAACCAAGTCAAAAGATTTAAACCAAACTGTTGATCAAAAATGTGTTTCTGCTGTTTCAGTTTATCAGCTGGATTTAATTACCCCTTGCAAGTTGACACTGATAGACGTAATTTGATAATCACTTGATACAACCTCATTTATCAGAACAGTTGACAGAAACTAGTCATTCAAGGGTTTTTTACGTGCTGGACAAAGTACTCTTTAGATGATGTAGACAGCATAGGAGTCATGAATCCAGGTGGTATTGCTTAGTCAAATTTGATACAATTTGGAAAATTTTACTATTCAACTCTAAGATTTGAGTCCTCCCTAAATTACTCAATAAACCAAATATTATCCTGGTCTAACTTTATTTAATAATGCATCCAGTAGTGGGGTTACTCTGCTATATCCTATATAACCTAATCTTAAGTTAGATTATTACTGGGAGATGGGGCCCTGCCTTGGGTACTTTGCTGTCAGTGTCTCCTAATGTTACCCCCATGCCCCAGAATCTTGGTGTCTTTCCTGCTGAATTCAAAGCCAATACTGTGTTACCTTCTCAATTTCTGGAGTTCTACACTGAAGATGCTTTGATCTTTTCTCAGGAAATCTACCTAGGACTCTTTTGGTTGGGTTTAATCATCTTGTTGAACCTAATTGTATCCTTTGGAAATTTTACAAAACAGTATTTGAAGCTTTGTTGGTGGTTAATCATCAACTCTATATGGATTTGGGTGATTATTCCCCATTGTCTGGAGACTGCTTCTTATTACCTGTTGATTTCCATCACATTACTCAACTCTTCTATGTCTGAGTTTTTGGAAGCAGTTTGGCATGAATTTGTGTTTCTTTTCTCCTGCTCATTCAAGATATCTGCGTTTACCATGTTTATTTGTGTCAGTTCTTTTCTGAGCTTTAAGTTTGGATTGTTTTTTAATCTGTGGTTTCCTTCTCCAGTTGTGTTGGTTGAGACCGGTTCTGCTGTTTCTTGGTTCCATTGTGTCATGTTATCTTGGCGTCTGGACTATTATCCTGCTCCTCCCACCAAAAAATTTTCTTGTGAAGTTGTGTCAGTTTTTTATCCTATTCTGGATCCACCTTCAGTCATAAACCTCATATTTATCATGTTATGATAAAGATTTTAATAGATGCTTGCAAATGGTTGTTGTCTGCAGTGGAGCGCAATCCACATGTTTTAACTGAAAGTGCATCTCTGTATAATTTTTTAAATACTGCGTGTGTATCTAATGAGGAGCTAAAAGTTTACCGGAAGTTGTACACCTTTCATCAGGGTACTATTTCCCTGTTGGTATTCATTCCTCAGTTTCTGGCTTATTGTCAAATCATTGACATTCCCAAAGTGAATAAGCTCTCAGTGTTGTGGTTAGCAGTTAACCAAACTGAACAGGATTTAGCAGTTTGGGATTCCTCATTAACCACAACTGAGGCCCTGGTAAGCCAACTCATTTCTCTGGTCTCAAATTCTTCTGCTACCAAACAAGGTGTGTTGACAATCAAAGCCAAACCTGTTTCTTGTTTGTGGATTTCTGGCTCCAGTCCCACTGCAACTTCTTTGGGTCCCGTGAAAGAGCACTTTGAGTGGTCCTCTCACAATCAGTTGGCAATCTTGAATAAAACGGCAGATGTGGAATAGGTAGTTGCTGCTGCCACTTCTGAAAGCACCTTGGCTTTTTCAAGCATGTGCATCTGACTAAGTTGTCTTTGAATGAAGCAGGTGAGTTACCAATGATTCCTATTGACTGTGACTGTCATGTTCTTCCTGTGACAGTTCAAGAAATGATTGAGCATTGCTTTCTGAAGCATCCTGATTTCTTAGCTGCAGTCTGTGCTACAGAGGAAAATCAGGATCTTGTTGAGATTTTTTTGTTTGCGGCAAGTAAATCTACTTCTGGTTACCTCTTATTTTATAGTAGCATTGATAATGGTCAAACTATTGCAAGGGTCTGGATGTACAAGCATTCTGGCTACTGCCAACCTACTTAACATCCAGCCATTGCCTGATTTAGTCCCCTTTCAATATACTGTTTGACATACCAAGAATAGTAACCAAGCAATATCACCTGAAAGTCCAAGTATCCAGTGGCTCAAACCCATCTTGCACATGACCAACCCCTAGGTTTGATCAAACTAAATCCCCACCACAGTCAAGTCTAAATAAGTCCAAAGTAATATCCAATAAAATATACTTCTCTTCTTTCTTAATTCCATATTTGAAGCTTCCCCAAAAGGCACTCCTTATCACTAGTAGCAGCTATGGTTTTTGACCACGCCCATGAGAGAGAAAATGACTGACCAAAACCCACCCACCTTTTCTCACGTACTCAACCAGGCCACATCCCAGGATACCTGGAAGACATACTTCTGCACCCATGACATCAAAAAGATATACCTAGTGGATGCACCGTATTTAAAGGACTGGTCATGCCAAAGCATGCACCAAGATAATTCAATACAGTTGCTCTCTTCAACCACAAACAAACGCAATACCACCTTCCACAGGTGAATTGATCAACACCAAGTACATTGCTATTGACAAGTTCTTTGGTAAAACAAAGAAAACTTCATCAACTGGCTAGACCACATAGCCACCAAACTCCGCACCAGCTGCATCCCCCATGAGAAATGGGTTCAGGAAGCCAGCAAGCGCCTGTACAAGGCTGGGCTAACTGGTTTGCCACCTGGGTCAGCTCACAAACTGACAACCAGCTTAAAAACTGGGAAGAGTTCAAAGCAGACATCACGCACAATTTCTGCATCACCAAATCCCTACAAGACATTGCATACAGCTCAGTGATCTTCCTCAGAAGACCACTATTGCAGCTTACACCAACAAATTTGAGAAAATATGTTGCAAGATCTAAAACCCAGCGCAAGCTGACAACGTACACACCAGAACATCATTCATCAACAGAATGATACCCTCTGTTGCTGCCCTCATCCTCCCAGAGACAAATACCTCCATGCCCGCGCTCATTGCAGAAGCCAAGTGTGCCAAAAAAACGCTCAAGCATGGAATATGCTGCACACAACTGCAATTGCTCCTAAAACGGCAATGGCAGAGAAAACTCCAATGGCAACAAACGCCAAAATACCAACCATAACAATGGCAATTACAGCCAAAGCGCAAACCTCTCCCATCCCAAGAAAGAGGACACTGCCAAAGTTAACAACGCTGAAGTAGCAACATGCTATGAGTCTGAACCCACATTCTCTGACCTCAAAGGTCTTAAAACAGAGGAACAGGGAAAAGAGGAGGTGGAACAGGCTTAAGTGCCCCTGTCTCCCCCAACTTGACAAGAAATTGTACCAAGGCATAAACTTTGCTACTCACATTCCCTGTGTCCCGCAGTCCTCCATTTTTATGAACTTTAAAATTAAAAATCACTCACAACTTCCTGTCTACCCATGCACTTACAAATCACATGCACATCAAATTTTATTTGACTCTGGTGCACAACACACTATGGTTAGCAAACCTTTTGTAACCAAGTACAAAATACCAGTTGTCAAATCCAACTTCAAATACGCCAGAATGGCAGACAAATCAAAGGTTCTACTCAAAGGCAAAACAACTCCCTTCAGAATTGACCTCCAAGGCATACAAACGTCCATCAAAGGACTTGTCATGAACAACATAAACTACAACATTGTAGCAGGCATGAACTGGTTCACCCAAGTGAACCCCGGCGTATGTTGGTTAACAAAAACCATGATCATCAAATGCAGCAAAGTCAATTTTAACATCCTCAAAGAACAATGACCTCATCATAAGAGACACAGTATTTGTCCAGGTCATAAACCAAGATTACTCAGAACATCTAATTAAAGATAGTACCCTCCACATAATGAGGTACACTGAGTTCAATAACATACAAACACAAAAGATCCAATGCCCAGAACTTGCAGCATCCTAAAAGAATATGCTCACATATTCAAAGAGGAACTTAACAAGTTACCCCCCAAACGGGAGGTCAAACATGGCATCAACTTATGCAAAGCCATGCCTAAACCTGCATCCCTCTACAGACTCTCTCCCATGGAGACCCAAACCCTCAAAACACACATTAAGGACAACTTAGCTAAAGGCTTCATCTGCCCGTCTGAATCCCCATGGAGGCAGCAGTATTCTTTGTAAAGAAAAAGGAAGGCACTCTACGTCTAGTAACTGACTATAGAGCTCTCAATGCAATCACAGTAAAAACAAATACCCTCTGCCACTTATAGAGGATCTGTTTTCAAAACTCTCAGGTGCCAAATTTTTCTCCAAAATTTACCTTGCCTCAGGGTACAATCAGGTTGAAGTAAAGGAAAAGGACATACCAAAAACTGTGTTCTGTACACAATTTGGATCATTTGAATGTAGAGTAATGAACTTTGGGATGACCAACACTCCCGCAACATTTGTCACCATGATGAACCAATTGCTCAATGGCCTCTCAAACACATTATGCTACCTTGACAATATTACCATATTCTCAAAAACAAAAGAGGAACACCCCATGCATGTCCGCAAGACACTCAATTGACTTCGCAAAGCACAAAATTTACGCAAAACCAAGTAAGTGCCAATTTATGGAAAAGGAACCCCTGTTTTTGGGCCTATTGTCTCTGACAGTGGCATCAAAGAAGATTCAGACAAAATAAAAGCCATAAATAACATGCAACACCCCACCTCCGTTAAACAAGTCAGATGCTTCTTGGTGTGGTAGCTTACCTAAGGAAATACATCAAAGACTGCAGAAAACTAACCACACCAATCAATGACTTAACCAAGGGTAATGCCAAAAAGAAATTCATCTGGACACCAGAACGTGATAAGAATTTCCATTTATTAAAACAAGCTCTTATTGAAGCACTAATCTTGCAATACCCTAACAATAACAGGTGCTATGAGCTCAAGTTAGATACCAGCAACACCGCCATTGGCGCAGACCTGCGCATCTGCCAGCCAGGGCAGCAAGACTTCCTGTCTTATGTTACAAAAGCATAAAACTAACCAATACTGAGCAGAGATACCCAATACACAATAAGGAATTGCTAGCAATATACCACACTTGCAAGAAATGAAGATGTTACTTAGAAGGACATTTGAACGTCTGAGTACTAACTGACCATAAATCCTTAATCTATTTCAAAACTCAGAACGCACTTGCACGGCAGCAAGCCAAATGGTTGTCCTTTCTGGAACAGCTTAACCTTGACATCCAGTACAAAAAAGGGGCAGAGCTGGTCACGGCCAATGCTCTCTCTAGACTATGTCAGCCTAGAGAGGATCACCCTGACCACCTGGACCCTGACCTGCCAAACCTGTACAACACTGAGTATAAAACCAAAGGGAAAGACCCCTCAACACATCAACTGACCCACAATACATTAGTAAGAAACAAAAAGTACTTCCATGTATCAAATGGCACAGTATACCAAATCATTAATGAAAAACATATCCTGTACATCCCACTTGCACAAAGAGATGACACCATACTAAGACATCACCGCCTGCTAGGCCATACAAAGGCTAACAACCTATACCTCACACTAAAAGAGATAGTATAGTGGCCCAACCTCAAGCAGGATATAGTTGATGTTCTGAAAAAGTTCACAGTGTGCAAGAAATACACCAGTACAAAAGCTCCTCAGCCAATGGTCAACCCAGTACCAGACCCTGAACCATTTAAGGTTTGGGGGCTAGACATAGTGGGGCCCTTCCCAGAAACAAAGACAAACCAACATTTCTTAATTGTAGCTATTTACTTTGCCACACACTGCCCATCTGCTGGGCAACATAGGACCACAAAGCAGAAATCATCAACTGTTTCATTAACAAAGCAATCATAGTCAACTATGGCACTCTAGACTACATCATAAATGATGTAGCAACAGAGTTATCAGACCATGTAGTTAATGACAACTTGAAATCCAAAAACATTAAACACTCCACAACCTCTCCATACAGGCCACGGGCTAACGGTAGAGTGGAATGCCTAAACAGCAGCCTTATTAGGACCCTAGAGAAAATAATGGATGGAAAAGCCAAAGACACATGGCCACTATACATGAAACATGCATTATTAGTATCCCAAGTCCGCACCAACCAAGGGACAGGCTACTCACTGTTTGAGTAACCTACGGGTACAAACCAGAAATAATCACCTGAAACAAACAGCCCTATATAGAGATCCCCCTGGGGAAACCTCCCACAGTAGAGCAAGCACCAAACTTACAACACATCCGCCTCAAAGAAAAAAAAAGCTGAAATGAAGAGGCTCAAGACAAAAAGGTAACCTCCACAGAGGAACCACTTCCCATCAACTCCATTGTCTAGATTCTAGCTGGCAACAGAAAGAAACTAGACTCAGTACATAAGGGACCAGGAAGAGTCATCAAATACAGACCAGAGCACAACACTTACCTAGTAAAGTTCCAAAGTGCCAAAAACCCAATTATTAAGAAATACCTTGCAACCCGTCTCTGCCTCAGTAAAGGAAAACACTTGACCAGACTGATTCCAACCAGCAAACAGCTCCAGGAGCATCAGGCGGCAGCCGTTAAGACAAAGCTCCCTCCTGATGCACCAGAGTAACCCCTTAAGGGGGGTGTTGAGGGTCTGGATGTACAAGCATTCTGGCTACCCCCAACCTACTTAACATCCAGCCATTGCCCAATTTAGTCCCCTTCCAATATACTGTTTGACATACCAAGAATAGTAACCAAGCAATATCACCTGAAAGTCCAAGTATCCAGTGGCTCAAACCCATCTGCACATGACCAACCCCTAGGTTCAATCCAACTAAATCCCCACCACAGTCAAGTCTATATAAGTCTAAAGTATTATCCAATAAAATATACTTCTCTTCTTTCTTAATTCCATATTTGAAGCTTCCCCAAAATGCGCTCCTTATCACTATCTTCTGTCCTGTAATTTTGATGGATACTGGTGCTTCCAAGAACTTCATGAGTGTGTAGACCACAGATTTTGTTGCAGTATAAGTATCATCCTGACATGTTGGTCAGAGAGGGTAATTGCCAAATGTGTAAGAGAGGGGGGCTAAACTAACTAAGTTTGGCTCCCATCCCAGTGAAAGGAACCACCAGGATGCCACCCAGTGAAGAACCAGGATGGCCGCTCTAAGGGGGGACCAGAAGGAGGACACAGGGGACAGTTGAGGGAAGTAGGAGTTCAATCCCATCAACACAAGGCCAGTGATCACCCAAGGGGCACAAGAGATAACAGGAGGAGGAATCTCAAGAACCTCAGGGGGGACCAACACGCTCTCATTTGTGCTAAAAGAAGGAGGCACAGATGTCTTCCCTCCCTTGGTGGAGGGCAAGATGTAATCAACAACGTCCAAATCTAAGTTGTCACACGTCAAGCTTTTCACCACGGCCTCTCCAGAGAGGAGGAGACCACTAGGGAAACCCAGAAGACTAGAGGGGTGATCCCCCTCAAGCCGGGCAGAAGAAGTGATTTTTGACCACAAGTCAGGAAAGGTCAATCAAAGGAGCAACAGGAACAGGGCCAAGGAAAACACAACAAATTTTAACACAGGGAGTATCATGGTTGTGATCTTTCAAAATTTGGGGAAGATTTGTAAAGTTTTGGTATGACAAACAAATAAAAAATAGGCCACAGGGGGAGCCACAATCAGGAGACCAAAAAAAGCAGCAGAGCGGGTCTGAATGGCTTGGGTGTAATCTCAGGAGTTTTGGGTCACAAGCAAAATCAAAAAACAGGTTTTGAAATCAGTAAATTTAATAAAAAAATCAGAATAATAATAGAAATTATAATGAAATTTAAATAGATTTTAAAGTTCAAAGTTGGTTTTTGAAAGTGAAAGCAAAAGAAGACGACAACTATGCGCTGGAGCCTAATTTTAAGAGTCCAGAGGAGTTCCTGAGTTGAAACTGGGAGTAAAAGGTAAGAAGGACAGAAACCATAACACTTTAATTTTAGATGATAGGAACCAAAAGCAGGGTTCCACACAACCAAAGTATTTTAAATAAACACAAGTGCAAACAAATTCCAAACTTTTAATGAAATTGACAATTGACAAGCAGGGGACATAAAGTCCCCTGACATAGTTAAAAGGGAGTGAGTTGCTGTGAAATGATCACCTGACCATTTTGTGTTGCATATGATTGGCTGGATGATAAAATTTGCTGGCCAGAGCCAGGGGTGCTGGAGAGTTTCAGATTAATTTCCACGGGTCCATCTGATTGGCTGGAAGACACCTCAACCAGTTCAGGTTTATTTGAATTTCTGGTCCTAGATGTGGCATCATTTGATTGGGCAGTCCTGGTTATTTTTAAAAGGGGACAACACCTTGCTAACAAATAGTCCAAATCAACCAGTGTTTCTTCCCAGGCCGGAGCAGCCAAAACCAGAGGGTCTGCAGGGTAGGCCAGAACAAATCTCTCATCAACAGTATGAGCTAAATCTCCTAGAGAATCGAGTGGCTTGGCTGTGATTTTTGCCCCTTTTTTGGTGTGGCAGGGGAAAACAGTTTGATCCAAGGCCAGAGGTGGCAGTGAATTTACAAAATGTTCTTGTCTTTACAGTTCAAAAATCCAGTTTCATTTTCTGTTACAGGTCAGTCCTTTACTGCTCAACTCTTCACATGCAATACCCTCATGTATCATATTATCTTGGGGGTGAGGTGATAGCAGGATCATAACGTGCCAACTCTCCTCAGGAAATAAATTGCAGGTTGACCATTTTTTGGGTATTATCATTTTCTTTCCCTTACTAGGGATGTCCAAATTGGAGCAGCCTTCTCAGACTATCCAGGCAGCTCCTGCTCCTTTGTTTGTAATTTTATTTTTTCCAGTATGTCTTCAACTTTGGTCTAAGGCTTTTGAAGCTACTAGGGGCAAGGCTCTTCCCAAGCATACTCATTTTGACTTTGACTTCAAGGTCACTGTTGATCTCATCTGCATTACTTCTCCTATTTATCCATTAACTCTGAAGGAGTACATATGTTTAGAGGAGTGAACTTGGAATATTTTGGCAAAATGTTACATTTTTAAGAAGGCTTCATCAATCTGTTTCCTGTTGCTGTTTTTTCAGAAGTCAGAAGGCTTGTTAAGACCAAGCATGGATAATGAAAACTTGAACCACATGACTATTCCATATCCCTACTCTTTGCCTCTTGAAACTCAAATCTCTTGTTGTGTTGATAAGGCTAAGGGTTTTCAAAGATTGATATTTTGAATGTGTTAAATCAGATTAGAATAGCAGAAGATTTAGAGTGGTTGACTTCATTCAGGGCAAATAAAGGCATATTTCAGTTTCATGGTATGTCTTTCAGGTTAAAAAATGCACCTGCATGTTTTCATGGGTTTATAGATTTGGTCTTTGTAGATCTACTGAGGTGTACAACATTGCTTACATGGATGAAATTTTTGTGTTTTCTCTAGATGAAGAGTCTCATCAGGCCCACTAGTTGGCAGTGGTAGAGAGTATCCTCCAGCTAACTTGATCATTAAGTAAAGTAAGTGTGAATTCTTTAAATGCAAGGTTATCTTTTGGGGTAACATTATCTTTGAGGATGATCACACTATTGCCCCTGATTATGAGGCAACAGTATGTGAGTACACAACTCCTGTGACAGTATCTCAGCTTTGTAGTTTCTTGGGAACTTTTACTTTCTTGAAGAAATTCACCCCATATCTGTTGGAAGTAGCAGCTCCCTTATATTCAGCCAGTGAGGAGACAACTCTGGTCTGGACGCCTGAGTGTGAAAAAGCATTTTTGGCTTTCAAGGCTCTCCTGTGGTGCCTCCTGTTTTGTAACATGTAAATACAGAGCTTCCATTTTTGATATCCAAAATGATTTTAAATATGCTGTGGCAGGGGTGTTGCTGCAGACTGTAGGTGACAGCATTGAAAGACCAGTGGGTTATTTCTCTTGAAAAATAGAGGCGTGTGAACAGAACTATATTATCTACAACAAGGAATTGTTAGTGGTTGTGAAATCTTTGAAGAATTTGTTGTAACTGTGCTGTTTTAGTAGAGTTAAAGAGGGAAAATATTTGAAAGCTAGATAATATTCTTTATTGAGAGATAATTATTATATAGCTATTGTGAATCATGGATAACAGGAACATGATTGTGTTGATCACTTGGTTGGATGGTGAAGGGGGTGGCTTGAATCTGATAATGAGTCAAGCGCAAAATCAAGATATCCACCATAAGGGATCATCATCTGTTCATAAATTTGGTTTTGGAAATTTGAGTAAACTTCCTAGTTTGGCTATGGAACACTGGGAAGTCAAATTGTGAGTTGCAAACCTGCTTAGTTGGAACCTTGTTGGCGGGTCAAGTCTGCTGTTTTGACAAATTGGCATCATCATCTGATGCTAAGCGCCATCTATTTACAGTAAAAACTAATAATAAGGCCCTTTTGCTTATTGCCAACCAAGTGTTTTGTTGGGGTTTCAATCCAGATGGCATGGTGACTTGACAAGATACAAGTTTTGTTACAAGTTCATCAAAGGGATATATAACCACTTGGTCAATGCCTTGAGCTGAAATCCTTTCCACCTTCCTGATAAAAGTTTGGATGCTGAGTTTAACATACACACTCTGTTTATGAATGAGGCTGTGGTTCCTTTTGGGCTGACTCTGCTACGCTTGTCACCATGCCATTAGCTGAGGGCGCAGATCTAGACTTATATTCTAAGGTCAAGTTTTTGCAGCTGCTGTCCAAGGGTTATGACAGGTTATTGGAATTGGCCTGTAGGCATCCTGTTGGACAGACACAGGGTTACCAAAAGATAGGGTTGGTGCTATATCATCAAGGTTACTGTAAATTCAGAACCTAAACGTAAAAATGCAGGATTGTCAAATCCTTAATCCAAATTTCAAATCACTTTTGCAGGCAACTCAGCTGAGTGAAAATTAAAATATTTAATAAAATCAACCATTTAATTTGACTTTTTTTGATTTATTTAAATTGGAAAATTTTGAACCCCTTGAACAGATAACTCAACTAACAAAAGACAAAGCACAGCAAAAAATGTGGGATACCTCAATCAGAAATGCAGAATTCTAAAGTACAATTTGATATTTACTTTATGTCAAGAAAATCATAGATATCATGTAAAAATTAACAAATCTGAAATTGCAGGATTGTCAAATCCAGGAACCAAATTTCAAATCAAAAATGAGGTGAATTCAAAATGAATATAATTTATGGGTGTCTCAAAAAGGATGCTAAAGGATCTAGAGTGGATTTGTGCTAATTCTTTTAGGAAACATAGACATTCTTAAAAATCACCCTATTCCATTTTAGGGCAGCAAAAATTTAAATGCTTGATTACAGTAGATTTTAAAAAATGCTAGCAATAAAATAGAATTATATATTACAATATAATTCTATTTTAATATTAGTGCTTTTTAAAATCTACTGTAATCAAGTATCTTTAATAGCAATACATTAATACATATTGTAGCAAACTGGTGGTTTATCTTTCCCACCTCTCCTTTTTTTCTCAAAAGAAACTTTTATAGCCCCTGGCTATGCCAGGGGCCAAAAAGTTTTAAAGAATTCTGCATCATCAAGAGGGTAGCCCATATATCATTATATGGTTTTGTGGTTGCTATACTAGTGATTTAGAGTGCAGAATATTGCATCATTTCCAGTTTAGAAAATTTACATTTCACTTAATTTCATGTCTAAACATGGTTGTTGAGACCAGATTTTTCATTTGATTTTATCCAGAGTGGAGCTTCTTGATTTGGGTTGATTTATCCTACTTTCTTACTATACATTCAATTTGGATTTCAGTTCCTACAATTATTATTTGAGTTTACTAGTGTCAATCAAAAGTGATTTGAAATTTGATTCTTGGATTTGATAATCCCGCAATTTCAAAAAACATAGTAAACTTAATGAAAATGATTGATGGATTTGAACACTTCAAATCTGATTCCAGTTAATTCATTTTGTCCATTGGAAATATGCAGTTCAACTTGAACTTTGCAAAGTGTATATGAGTTCCTGCATTTTTAAAAATCTAAATAAAAATACAAAGAATTCAATTTAATTTAAAAAAGGCTATCCCGCAAAAGTGATTCAAAATTTGGACCAAGGATTTGAAAATCCTGCATTTTTACGTTCAGGTTCTGAATTTACAGTGTCTATGGGTTCCAGGAGTAACTTTCAGGGACAAAAATATGGAGGCATATCACACTTGTCCTATGGCAGATCACCTGGGTAAAAACAAGACAGTTGAGTTAATCCACCAACAATTTTCTTGAAAAGGTTTAATGGTTCAGGTGGCGGCTTATGTTTGTGACTGCCTGGTATGTGTTTGGTCTAAGGCAAGCCAAAAAAGACTACTGGCTTGTTGGTTCCTTTAAAACTGACTTCAGGGCCTTGGGCATTGGTATCTGTAGATTTTATTGAAGGGCTCCATGACTCTAATGGGTTTAATGAAAGCATGGTGGTGGTAGATTGGTTTACAAAAATAACGCATTTTTTTCTTGCTCAACCAAAATTATGTTTGTGGAGACAGCAAGATTATTTGTGGACAGAATCTTCTCACTACATGGCATCCCAATAAGAATAGTAAGTGATTGTGAACCCCAATTTATTGCCCAGTTCTGGGAAGCCTTCACAGGGATTATTGGAATCAAGCTCTGCCATTACACTTCTTTTCCTCCTCAGTCCAATGGACAAACAGAGAGATTGAACCAAAGTTTGGAGGTCTATCTAAGATGCATACTGTCAAAACCGCAGGCTCAACCCTCCAGCAGGGTTCCAACCAAGCGGGTTTGTGACCTGCAATCCAATTATCCGGTTACTCAAAGCCAGACTAGGAAGTCAACTCAAATTACCAAATCCAACAACATAAACAGATGATGATCCTTTACGGTGGATACCTTGTTTTGGTGCTTTACTCATTATCAGGATTAAGCCACTCCCTTCTTCCATCCAACTGTGTGATCGCCGATCATGTTCCTGTTATCCATTGATTCACATGAACTATATAATCACTATCTCCCAATAAAGATTATTATCTATCTTCTAAATATTTTCCCCGTGTAACTCTGCTAAAACAGCACAGTTACAACATTGGTAGCACAGGTAGGCTTTCCATTCTACCTTATCTTGAAAAATTCTGCCTGTTGCCTGCACACACCCCAGCCTACAAATCCTTGACAGAATTATGTCTGGCCTCCCACCCAACTGGACTCCATACACTCCTGGCACTGTGATACCCAATGGGTTTGTCCTATACCAAAACACGGTGATCCTGCTACCCACCTTCAACGCAATGTCTGCTCAAGGTTTCTTCCAAGCTCTGCCAGCAATGCTGCAACCAGCCAATAAAACCACCATGCCCGCCTATGTAGCCCAAAGACTACAAAGCGCTGCCTTGGAACCTTTTGCTGGGGCCAACAACAACAACGCCGCCGCATGGATCCAGTCCGCCCAGAGCAAGCTAGCTCATATGGAATGCCCACAGCAATTTTGGATTGCAGAGATTTCCATTTGCCTGACCCATGACGCTGGCACCTGGTGCAACAAGTGACATGAAGAGCACACTGACAAGAACTAGGATACCTTTAAGCAAGACTTATTGGCAAGATTTGTGCTAAAAGACACAGCGCTCATGATCATTTGCCAAGTAAAGAACCTGACCCAGACAGGCACTGTAAAAGAACTCACCCGCGCCTACAAGGAACTCTGCTTTTGTGCACCATCTAATATGGTCTTTGATACCCCAGCCACACACCTCATGTAATACGACGCTCTCAAGTTGCACATGATGAGACATGTAAACCTGGATCAGGTGACCAACCTGCAAAGCCTATACTGTGAAGCAGAAAAAGCGGAACAGACATCCAACGCTTTACACAAGGCACAAGCTAGGAAACAAGAAAGACTCAAGGATTCCCATCCAAGCAGGCGCTTGTCTTGACCACCTCCTGGGGGCAACAGGAACAACGCCAACCACAAGCCCATGGGTTATAACGGACATGGAAATGGAAATAATGGCCAGTCAAACTGTACTCACTTCCGCATCACCGCCACGCAGGACAACCAAGATGAGGGAAAAGCCCAGGGAGAGAACTAAGCAAGCCAAGCTCTCCCCATGCAACTCCTGGCTTGCCCAACAATGAATACCAACCCAAGGACGTGGACCAATGCCCAATAATCCAGGTGCCCTCAGAAGACCCAGTACTGTACACCATTGCCAGACATCCCAATAAATTGATGTCCTATCCTTTCTGCTTTTGCAGTTACACAGGCTCAGCACTCTTGGACTCAGGCGCAGACCAAACCTTAGTCAACAGTAGCTTTGTGGATAAGTTCAAGCTGACCACTAATCCTTTGCGGATTAAAAATGTGGTCCTGGCTGATAAACGCCACATTGCTGTGACAAGGGAAACTGCCCCCTTCTCTGTCATGCTCAAGAACCTTCACTCCACCATCCAAGATCCTGTCATCAACTTTCCTAAGTTTGACATTGTACTGGACTAGACTGGTTACAAAAGAAAAATCCTCATGTAGACTGGGCAACCTCAGTTTTGACCATCAAATGTGAAGGTGTCAACCACCAAATCTACCCTGACTCTGTGGACCAACTGCTCTGCAACCATGTCTTTGTGTGCATCACAGAGACCCAGGACAAGAAGAAATATTTAAAGTCAATTGACTGGGACTCCTGCCAGTACAAAATCATACAATTCAAAGACCACCAGGATACCATCACGCCTCAGGACTACAACATTGTGCCCGCCACCCAGAAATATTTAAGGAAGTGTTACCTGGGCTGCCTCCTGAGAAGCATATTCAGCACTCTATCCAACTCAAGGGGGCTATACCCAAGGCGCGCCCTATCTACAGGCTGACCCCAAATGAAGACAACGCCTTATGCGCCTACCTCAAGGAGGCATTGTAAAAAGGACTTATCTGCCCCTCACAATCCCCTTTGGGGCCGCTGTATTATTTGTGGCTAAGAAAGACAGTACCTTACGCCTGGTCACAGACTACTAAGCCCTAAACAAAGTTACCATTAAGAATTGTTACCCTCTACCACTGATTGACAACCTCTTCAATGCCTTAGGAAGAGCCACTGTCTTCTCCAAGATTGATCTAACTGCAGGCTACAATCTGATTTGTATCAAGGAGAAAGACATTCCCAAAACGGCCTTCTGCACTAAATACGGCTCCTACAAATGTGTGGTGCTCAACTTTGGCATGACTAATGCCCCGTCAACCTTTGTAACCTTCATGAATAAAGTGTTTGCCCCCCCCACATAGACAAACACGCCCTAGTGTACCTAGACAACATTATTGTCTACAGCTTCTTGGTGGAACAGCACCACAAAAATATGGAAGCAGTCTTTGCCACCTTGGCACAACACAAACTGTTGGCTAAGCCCTCCAAGTGCCAGTTCTTCCGTGAGCAACTACCCTTCCTGGGGCATATAGTCTCAAAGGACGGCATCAAGCCCAACAGTCAAAAGATACAGGTCATCTGCAAGATGCCACCACCCAAAGATAAGTTGGAACTCTGCACCTTCTTGGGAATGGTGGCCTATGTACAACGTTTCATAACTGACTGTGGCATTCTGACTGCCCACTTATCTGCCATAACTGGCGCTAAGTCTAAGTTTGTGTGGACCCCCCAAAGTGGCCTCTGTTTTAGATGCCTCAAAGAGAAGCTCACAACAGCATTCCATCCTGCAATACCCCAAACGTGACGGGGAATACCAGATGGAAACTGACGCCTCAGATGCATCCATTAGGGGAGTACTACAAATTAAAAATAGTGACAGCAACTTCCTGCCCGTAGCCTACAAATTGCGGAAGTTGACAGATAGCAAGTGTTGATACCCTATCTATGACAAGGAGCTACTGGCTATCATGCACTGCCTAGTCAAATGGCATTGCTATCTAGAACGCCAGGAAGAATTCACAGCATTAGCCAACCACAAGTCACTCATCTATTTCTAGACTCAAGCAAATCTGTCACGCCGCCAAGTGTGTTGGATGGAATTATTGGAGAGATTTAACATGCTCATCCAGTACAAGCCTGGGGCCAAGCTTGCCATGGCAGACGCCCTGTCCCATCTGTATGTCCGTGCTTCAATAGGAGAGAATGGGCTTGACCCAGACTGGCCTCTCCTGGTGTTAAAAACAAAAGACAAAGGGTTCCCCCCCTGGCACCACCAACATAACCAAAGAAACAGTCATCAAGAATGAGCATCTCTTTGCTGACATATATGGGTCTCTTCACAGAAAAATGACTGATGGCACAACCATTCCCTACGTCCCCACACATCAGCAAGTCAACACTATCCTTTGCTATCACAGAGACCTTGGACATACCAAGAGCAGAAACCTATATAAGTTCCTAAAACATAAAGCCTGGTGGCCAACCTTATACCGCAATATCCAGGAAGTTCTAGACCAATGTGAGGTGTGCAAAAAGTTTGCCAAAAGCAAAACCCTGCCAAAGTCAGTACTTCCCATCTGCACACAACTACCTTTCAAAGTATGGGCTCTTGACATTGTTGGCCCCATGCCAGGGAAACACAATGATAAGAAATACATCATCACCACCATTGACTTTGCTACAAGATGGCCAGTAGCCCAAGCAGTTAAGCACACACTGGCAATGACGTTCAACAATTTATTGGCAAAGAAATAATCAGCAAGTTTGGAAAGCCAGAACTCCTGATAACCAATGGAGGCAAAGAGTTGACCTCCAAAAACACCAAAGTATACCTCATCAAGAATGGATTAAACACACCGTAACAACATCATACCACCCACAGGCTAATGGAAGAGTAGAGCAGCTTAATGGTAGCCTTATGCTAGCCTTAGCTAAACTCACCGCCAGGAGACCCAAAGACTGGTATAAGCAGCTACAGACTGCATTACTTGTGTGCTGGACCCAAGTAAACAGATCCACTGGAAAAAGCCTGTTTGAACTGGTATACAGCACACAGCCAAATATCATTCAAGCATTGATGGGACCCAAACTGGAAATTCCAAGTGAAGTCCCCCCTTGCTCAGACCCTCAAGTAATGGAGGCTAATTACGCGCAAACAGCCAAAGAGAATGAACGTCTGCAAAAGACATTTGTCCCCATCTGCAATAGACATGAAGTCAGGGACAAATTATGGGTCATGAATGTTGACAATAGCAAGTTACAACCTAAAAAAGTGGGGCCAGCAATCATTCTAAAGGTAAACAACAATAACACTTACCTTATGCAAGGGCTTGGCAAACTTAAACAAGACAAAATCCTCACTATGATTGCCTATGACCCTGCAAAGCAAGACAGAAACAACAAGAGACCGCCCTACCAGCTACAGAACAACAACTAGTTCAATACAGCGCCCAGGCTCCTGACAACCTGCCCTCAGAGGAGGCTGACCTTCAGTTGGGGGGGAGGTGTCAAAACCGCAGGCTCAACCCACCAGCAAGGTTCCAACCAAGTGGGTTGTGACCTGCAATCCAATTATCCAGTCACTTGAAGCCAGACTAGGAAGTCAACTTGAATTACCAAATCCAACAACATAAACAGATGATGATCTTCTACAGTGGATACCTTGTTTTGGCGCTTGACTCATTATCAGGATCAAGCCACCCCCTTCTTCCATCCAACTGTGTGATCACCAATCATGTTCCTGTTATCCATTGATTCACATGAACTATATAATCACTATCTCCCAATAAAGATTATTATCTATCTTCTAAATATTTTTCCCCATGTAACTCTGCTAAAACAGCACAGTTACAACAATACCAACATGCAACAGGATAACTGCCGCTCAAATATCCCCATGACAGTGTTTAGTATAATAACGCTCCACACACATCAACTCAGGTTTCATCATTCTTTTTCAATGTGGGTTACAATCTGTTGTCCAGAATGGGTCCTAGACTGGTTAGCAACGTAGATGCCACAACTGATCAAGCTGCTGCATTAAAGCAGGTTCATCAGGAGCTCCTGATTACTCTTGCTGTGGCTGTGATAACTACAAGGAATACACAGATTGCAAGCGCCAGGAGGGTCCTACCTACCTGCCAGGTGATCTGGTCATGGTTGATGCCTTCAATATGAAGTTGAAGGACCCATGTTGCAAGTTAGGTCCAAATTGAGTTGATCCTTTTAAAGTTGAACGCCAGATTGGTCCTTCTGCCTATGATTGGAGTTAACGCCCTTGTTTAAGATTTTACACACCTTTCATGAATGTCTTCTTGCTCCTTTTAAGGGTACAGAGACTCCTTCTTCCTAACCCATTCTTGTGGAAGGAGAACCTGAGTATGAGCTAAATGTACTCTGGCTTCCCGTAAGAATTGACACCATTTGGAATATTTGGTGTCATGGAAGGGTTATCCTGATTCCAAAAATCCCTGGGTTCCCCACTACAACTGCACCAACTCTCCTGATCTCATCTGAGACTTTTACAACCAGAATCCTACTGCTGTCAGTCATTCTGAGCTTACCTTGGCAATGAAACTTCCAACTGCTCATAAGAATTTTTCCTTTTCCCCATCTTCCTGATGGTGGTATTGTTCCTAGGCCTAAAGTGGAGTGTAATTTTACAGTAGTTTCCATAATTCCTGGTATTGCTTAGTCAAAATTTTGGTACATATTGGAAAGTTTCACTGTTCAACTCTTAGTAGTTGAGTCCTCCCTAAATTACTCAATAAACCAAATATTCTCCTGGTCTAACTTTATTTAATAATGCATCCAGTAGTGGGGTTACTCTGCTACATTCTATATAACCTAATCTTAAGTTAGATTATTACTGGGAGATGGGGCCCTGCCTTGGGTGCTTTGCTGTCAGTGTCTCCTAATGTTACCCCCATGCCCCAGAATCTTGGTGTCTTTCCTGCTGAATTCAAAGCCAATACTGTGTTACCTTCTCAATTTCTGGAGTTCTACACTGAAGATGCTTTGATCCTTTCTCAGGAAATCTACATAGGACTCTTTTGGTTGGGTTTAATCATTTTTTTAAACAAATTTTATCCTTTGGAAATTTTACAAACCGGTATTTGAAGCTTTGTTGGTGGTTAATCATCAACTCTGTATAGCTCTGGGTGGTGATTCCCCACAATCTGGAGACTGCTCCTTATTACCTGTTATTTCTGTCACAGTGAGCATAAACCAGTCCCTGCTTTGATCCCAACAGCAGGATTTACAACCAGGCAACCCCCAACAAGGTGGTGCATATCTCAATATTTTAATCTGGATTAAATTTCAAGTAAATTTAAAGTGGTTTCCTTTTGTTGAAAATTCTGGTGCCGGAAATTTGGTTGACATAATTGAAGCAGGGACTCATAGACCTGTATAAGTTCAGCTCATTGTCTATAAATTTAGGTTAGGGAATAAAATGCTGGCTGTTGTGAAGCACCCAGGATTATGCACCTTTGACTATTTCCTAGTAAACATAATATTGTAACCATGCTGTTTTAGAATAGTTACAAGGGGGAAAACATTTGGAGGCTAGATACCTATCTTTATTTGGAGATAGGGGTTATATAGTTGCGCTGAATCATTATATGAGGAATATGATTGTGTTGATCACTTGGTTGGATGATGAAGGGAGTGGCTTTATCCTGATAATGAGTCAAGTGCTAAATCAAGTCATCCACTGTATGGAATCATCATTTGTTCATGTTGCTAATTCTGGGGGTTTGAATCAACTTCCTTGTTTGACTACAGGTCATTGGGAAGTCAAATTGCGGGTCACAAACCCAATTAGTCAGAACCTTGTTGGTGGTTGACCCTGCTGTTTTGACAGCAAGAAAGTAATATCTTGGTATACATGGAGTAGCTGTTACTAATATTAGCTGGTTAAGCAACAGGTACTGGATGAGGAGGGGATTCCTCAAGAGTTGGGGGGGTCATAATGGGGTTTGGGCTGGAAAGTTACTACCAAAGAATAGGTATGAAGTGGAAGAACCAAAGATTCTTTACAATCTCTGTTAAAAATGATAATGCTGATAAACCATGGGAGTGTAGAGTATTTGTAGCAGATGCCTTGACTTGGTCTTCCTCTGGGTTATACAATATGGGCTTGTTAGTAATTGCTGCAATTGAACATCTGGTTGATATGTTTTCAGCACTGGACAAATCCAACCTCTCTGTGTAATACCCAGACATTGCAGGTGCTACTTGAAGAAGGTATGGCTGAAGGTTGGAGAATTGGAAACTGGTCAAGGCGGTGATGATTAGATAAATGGTCATTAACCACTGGAAGACCCTGGCATGGATGTTGTATCTCCCAAAGCTCCCTTCAAAGTAGGCCAGCACATAGTACAGGAAGATATACACTGCAATAGACAGGTGTCATGGATTCCTTCCCTGACTCCTTTAATTTTAAGGATATTAATATCAAGACAAACACACAGAAACACAGCTATCAAATACTGGACACCAGTTTCTTTCCTATCCTTGATTTAAACAAAACTTGAACCCAGAACCTTCAGAAAACACCTAGTGTTAGTATAGAATCCATTATTCAACTTACCTTACTTATTTATAACCGTTCAATTGAATTGATTTTTGCTTTTGCCCTTCAATTCAAATTTGAAAAGGTTAGTAACTTAAGTGAAAACGTCACTTACCGCGCACACAATGATTGGCTGCTTGTTTCTCACTTGCTGCTCTAGAAACCACTGTTTCTATAACCTGACCAAGCTCTGCACTTGATTTACGCAGAGATCAAGCAGATGAACCGCTTAATGGTTTCTATTATTGTGGCTTGTTTTTGTTGTCTCTCTTTGTATGATAAACTTATACATTTTATTAAGATCCAGGTCCACCAGCACATGGTAAAATTGGTAAGTTCAGTCATAAGATGTATGCAGCCACAATGTAAATTCTCTCTCATCCCATTATCCTTTTAAATGTTTCACCCTCTATTCTGGGGTATTTAAGTGAACAATCTTATCACTATCACTTTTTCCAACAATAAAGACTTTATCCTATACCTGCTACTCATTCACCTTCTGATAAACTTATTTTTAAAGCTATGAGAGGAATTATATTCCTGTTCTGGTTTCTAGCCTCCTTCTTGTTGGTGGTGTCAACCTTGCAAAACCCAACACCTACAACTGACTGGTACAACTCTTCTCCAGATGATGCCCATCAAAAAGAATCCCTTGCCCATGGATGGTTCAAGTACCCCTCTGGCCACTGGGGACGTAAATTCCAATATGGTTGTTTGTTCACTCTGCCTCCTGCCAAACCTTCTCTGGTTAGACCTTACGCCTCATTCTACTTTTTGACATATGTGGTAGATACTACCTACTTGGTTGGTTCAGCTCTATGTTCAGAAGATTTGCCTACTTGGGACACCTAGGACACCTCACAATGGTCACAGTTTCCCTTGGCTTGGTAATAGCAGGACTTAACTTAGGGGCCTTGGACCACTAATTAGGGAACTTTTCCTGCCAAGTGGGTCCCTGACAACAGGGTGGAGTGTGGTGACACCAGAGGAGGCCAGAAACTCATGTGCAAAGAGTTGAGTTTTCCAGGGTCATAGTGATAATCATGACCTAATCCTTATGGTGAAGGTCCAAAGAACTCTGGTCCCTGTTGATATCCTCCAATTCCAAGGCAAGCTGTAAGCACAGCTGCAAAGATGAGGTGATTTATCTTCCTTGGATTGGAGGCTGTTGGCTGGGGCAAACTAACTAAGAGTTGACTTGGAAGTTGAGAGTTGAAATTAGCTTTATTGAGGGTATTAAACTCAATAATAGCACAAGCTATTACTGAGGAGGAATCCTTTATTTATAGTGCTTCCCACTGTGCAAAGATTTGCAAATGGGAGTGTAAAGTGTCAGGGATCCAGTCTTGGGCGGCCAGCCTGCCATTTTCAGGGGTAACTTGGGCTGGTGGTTTTGCGGGCAGGGCTCACCACAAGAGAGGAGCTAACTTAAAAAGATAGAAAGCAGACTTACCCACCCAATACCATGGGCTGACAGTTGGTATGATGGTGTCAATCACCCCCGTGAGGGTGATGTACACAATTCCAAAGAGCTTGCTGGTATGGTCAGTTGGGAGGTTGTGCAAGGAAGCAGGCATAGGTTTGGGCGTCACGGGCAGCTCTATATGGATATTATATGCAGGAAGGTAGTTGAATTTTCTTCTAAATAATCTTGGTGTGGAGAATATCCACGGGCCTTGACAATTGTATCTAACAGCAGATTGTATGCAGGCTAAAGGATTGAGTTCAGGTATCTTTTCTGGGGTATAGTCCTTGTATTTGGGCTTCAGGGGTAATAAATGAAGTGAACGGGCCCAAAGGGTGCACCAGGAGGGCAGAAAACTGCAGGCGGTAGGGCAGGAGGGCCGTGAGATCTTGAACTGAATTAGTAGATGGCAAATACAAAATAAGGCAGTAGCTGTATAAGCCAAAGTAACATAACCTTTATTCAAAAATGGCAATAAGTTTGGAGCACAGGGTCCTTTGGTCTATATAGCACCCCACCTCCAAACTTAATATTTTCCTTGGGGGGTTCATCAGGGCATTGGGAAAGGCAGGCCCGGGGGAACTGGATGCTTGGGTCCAAAGGCAGCAAAATGGCACTTGGCCTGGGAGTTCTTTCATTGGTCAAGGATCTCAATTTGGCTACCTGATTATCTTGCTTTAGTGTCATGGTCATGGGACCGGGCCGCAGGCCCGTGCCTCTTTCCTGGGTTGGCTCCTGATTGGTTGCTGGTGTAGACTCCAAGTTCATGAAGCTAATAGTTGCCGCTTCAGTACCTCCATTAGGTGCTGTGATTAATTTTTCATGTGGTGCAATAATTTCCTTGGTTTGGCCTGTTTCACTGCATGGGCCAACATTCTTGGTATCAGCTTGTGGGGGCTCAATCCCAGAAAAACGCGGGCGGGCAGTCCTGTGGTCCACAGGCCCGGCAGCCCAGGGAGATCCAGGGTCAGGGTTTGATTCCTGCTCCCAGGCCCAGGTTTTCAGAGAGTAAGAATTGTCAATCCTGACAGAGAGCATGAGATGGGGGATCCCAAAAGCTTGGAAGATAGGAATGGCAGTTAGTTTTTGGGAAGAAGGCCAAACTCTTGTCCTTCTGTTATCTGTTGTGGGTTTGGTCATTCTTGACTGTGGCCAATGATCTTCCCTGAGCATGAGGTCATTTGATGGTGGTAATTCATGAGGTATACAACATCTATTTTTGTCTTGGGAAACATGGTTTGGTTGGAGTCTGGACTCAATCTTGTGACCTGGAAATCAGAACCCCATTGGCTATGGGGAGAATTATTGCTCACATGTAGAACTTGGGTTTGGCTTTCTTCTGGTGGGCAGGAATTATTCTTAAAATTATGCCCTTTTATCAGGGACTTATTTGATTGGATGCATTGGGTGGATGTTTCTGATTGACTGGGGAGTGGGTACTGGGACCCAGATGGGTGGCTGGCAGAAGGCCTGCTGACAGGTGGGTCAGAGGCTGGCATGAGGCCCACTGGTAACTGGCTAGGTGCTGGGGATTGGCAGAGGGTGCTGGCGGGCGTGGTAGACGCCTGCCCAGATGATAAATTAATCTGGTGTTGGTGAGCTCCGTTTTGACTTTTATTTTACTTTTATTTTTCCCACTTACTGTAAATTCAGAACCTGAACGTAAAAATGCAGGATTTTCAAATCCTTGGTCCAAATTTTGAATCCCTTTTGCGGGAAACTCAGCTGAGTGAAAATTAAAAGATTAAATAAAATTAACAATTTAATTTGACTTTTTTGGTTTATGTAAACTGGCAAATTTTGAATCTCTTGAGCAGATAACTCAACTAACAAAAGACAAAACACAACAAAAAAATGCAGGATACATGAATCAGAAATACAGGATTCTAATGTAAAATTTGAGATTTCCTGTATTTCAAACAAATCATAAACATCATGTAAAAATTAACAAATCTGAAATTGCAGGATTGTCAGGATACGCCCTGACACATCTTGTGTTACAAAATACCTTGCAAAAATTCTGCTATCCTCCACAATCCCAATGCCAGTTTGATGACTCTCCTAGCTGCTCTTGACAATGAGTTATGGCTTTTTAAAGTTTGGCCGCCAGCTAAACTTCCTAACCAGTGCAAAATGACAAAAATATGCAACCAAGGCACAAGAATTGATGTGAATCTTAATTTGAGGATAACTCAGCAACCACTGGACGGATTTGGACGTCCAAACACGCGTTTTGAAGCCAAACATCAGGAGAGTCAATCTGTAAATTTTTTAGACAAAACACGGATGCAAAGCTTGATGTGCGGGATTTTGCAAAGAAACATGAGTCATGCTGTTCAGAAGATGCCCCAAAACCCCAGCCTGATGCCACCAGCAGAGTCCCTAAGACTGTCTAGAAGATTTAAGAAGATTCTAAAGAATCTAATGAAATGGTATATAAAGATGTTGCTCACAAAGATCCCCTTGTGATCATTCTAAGTTAGCCTTGAAATAAAGTTTTAATTTAGTTTGATTTAAATATTAAGTTCAGTCAGATGGAAACCAGTCAATACCCTCTGGGCCCTGACAGGTATTGTCAAATCCAAGAACCAAGTTTCAAATCATAGTTGCAAGGAATTTGAAATAAATATAATTTATGGGTGTCTCAAAAAGGATGCTAAAGGATCTAGAGTGGATTTGTGCCAATTCTTTTAGGAATCATAGGCATTCTCAAAAAAGTCACCATATTCCAATTTTGGATGGCTAAAATTTAGATCCTACTATTCACCAACTTAACATACTTAACAATAAAACTGACTAAAATATACACGTCTCTTTTTGAGTTTAAAATTTTTTAATAAAATTTTATTATGTCTTCTTTCAACAACAACCAAGTCAACAAGCTGTTCCCTGGCCTTGACAAAATCATGCAGGGCTACGCTGGGTCTTCTAATAGTGAAGCCTCCCTCTATGGCCACTCCCAACCCGCAGGCCCTTCTGCAAGCACTACCCTTAAGTGTGTTCTTTCTCCTGAAACTTCCAGCATGGCTCTGTTTGCCCATCATGCACAGGCAGCAGCCAACCCAAATCCTGGATCAACAATGGCATCTGGAACCAGCTTTTGAGCCATGGGGTCACTCAGAGAGCCCAGAACCCCAAAACAGCCAATCAGATGGCATTAACCAGTTTCCATGATGAACACATCTCTCCCCCAGCAAATCAGCCTGTAAGACGCAGAAGAAAACTAATCACTCCAGAGATTGTTCTCAAAATGGTTGAAAAGCAAGAGATGCTTATGTCCCTTAGGGAAATTGCGGCTGCAATGGGGTTTGTAAAGTCCACTGTGACTGCAACCCTGCAAGCCCACGCCAACTGTGGCCCCCTACCAAGAAGACCCTGACTGATGCCTGTACTTCAACTGAAGGTGACACAGCCCATCCCCTTATGATGGCCATTATGGAACGTGACCCGCAGATGCCCCTGGTCCAGGTACGTCTCCAGTTGTGACTCCACGGCATCTTCACCAACAAAAAACAGTGAATTTATGGATGCACAGAGTTGTGGTTGCTGCTAGAATCTTGTCCAATCAAGTTCTCAGTGGCCCCATTTTGGTGGACACTGATCCCTACAATTCAACTATTATTAATTTTATCAAAGGGAGAGCAATGAGAGCCCGTAATGTCATCATCTTTCTGTTGTATGCTAAGATATCTGCAAGTATTCAAGACTATGGAGAAAAGCGTATCCAGTCTGATGTGTACAAGCGCGGCCCAATCTTGTATAGTTTTGTTGGGGTTTTATTGGAAGTTTCCCCATTGGGCATCAATTATTACTCAGCAATATTGAACATTGCAGATGGGTATGCCTACCAGACAGAGCTCAAGGCCATGCTGGAGGAGTGGGCCACACAAAATTCTGTGCACACAGTTGTACTGAGTGTGGAGATGGAGCAGCAGAAATGAGCTACCCAAGAAATCAGGGCTGTGGGGCATTCTTGTTGGTCCTACCCCATCAACTACGCTGACATGCATCTTGCAGATGTATGTCTCTATAATTTTGGTTCCGCCCTCAGGCGCTTAAAGCCTGCCACCTACAACAAACTATGCACCCAAATGGATAGGGGGTATGAGCTTTTCCCTTCTGTGTCCGTCCAGGACTTATTTAATCTCATCATCTTCTATGCAAGTGATATTGATAAGTCCAGAAAGGACCCACGTCTCCCCCACGCCAGTCCATCTGTTTTGTAAAGCCAGTATATGTGACAGAAGAAGAATTTGAGCAATTGAAGCAATCAGCACTTGCTGCCCCTTCCCAGTCAACAAACCCTGCCTCCCCAACCCCCCCCATCAAGCCACCTGCCTTCCAACCCTGACTCCCAAGCCACCACATATTCCCTCTCCACTATCTCTGATGCCGCCTCTTTCACATGCGCAGATGAAGATGATGTTCATTCTGCCCATTCCCTCCCCTTCCTGTCCTTTGATTAGTAAATAAATCTTTTCTTTGTGACAACTTATTAAAATTGATATCTCTCTTTCAATTCATAGTTAATAATATTTTATTTTTACATTATCAACATTTCCCATAATTAATACAATTTTGTACATTTTACAAATAGCTTAAAATTATGAGCATACATATTTTTCATCATCATTAATAAATTAAATACAATAAACGTAAATATTGCATTAAAATATTGCAATTAGACGTCAACTCTTGGTTTTTTGATATTATGTGCATAAATCAATGCATTTTGTTTAATAAAATCCATTATAAATGTGTCTTTTTTATTATAATTTATTAAAACAGATTGTGTTTATATTAGAGAGCCATTAACACTTAGTAAAAATATTGATACATAGTGCATTTTACAGCCTGTATATTTACCTATTGGTAATAATTCTGTAAACTTTTCAGTCAGATTTTGTAAGGTAATAATAATGTAATGGATTAATAAATTACAGTTTATTGTCATTAATTGGTTGATTTTCTTTGCTGTGGCAATTGTGCATTTTCTGATATTTATGCACTAGTATCCAATTGGTTGGTTTCACACCCAATTGCACGGGCAATAGGAAATCAAGCTGCCACCCCAACCACATCTGGTCTCGGGGTGGCGGCTTGTTTTCCTATTGTCTGTGTGATTTGATGTGAAGCCAACCAATTGGATACTAGTGCGTAAATATCAGAAAATGCACAATTGCCACAGCAAAGAAAATCAACCAATTAATGATAATAAACAGTATTCTATTAACACATTACATTATTATTATCTTGCAAAATCCAACTAAAAAGTTTATATAATTATTACCAATAGGTAAATATAAAGGCTGTAAAATACACTATGTATCAATATTTGCACTGAGTGTTAATGGCTCTCTAATATAAACACAATCTGTTTTAATAAATTATAATAAAAAAGACATGGTAATATGGATTTTATTAAACAAAATGCATTGAGTTGTGCACATAATATCAAAATACCAAGAGTTGACGTCTAATTGCAATATTTTAATGCAATACTTACGTTTATTGTCTTTAATTTATTAATGATGATGAAAAATATGTATGCATTGAAGATAGTACTATAAAAACCAGTTTTTGATGGAATTCAATCAAAATGTCAACTATCTAAAACTTGATTAACAAATACAAAGTACACCTGCAAAAGGTTGTTGAAATTGAAAAAAAAATCAGGGAAATAGTGACAGGAAAGCTGGGTGACAAGGGCCAGCCACTAATCCAGTCAAAAGAAAATGCTATGAACAAACTAGGAAATATTATAGACAAAAAGAATAAAGAATCATTACTAAATCTCCAGGGAACAATTATATCAAGTCTTAAGTTCAACAATGCGGCCTATAATTTGTGGGAGTTCTGGCAGGGGGCCAAAGAAAACAATAAGATCAAACTAATCAAAGGAAACAAAATTCCAAAGGAAATCAACACAAATGAAGAGGAAACCAACCAAATGGAAACAGACAAAAACAAAACATAAGCAAGAAGCAGGAGCGTTTCAAGAAATACAGAAAATTTATCAACTGAAAACCAAGAAGAAACACAAGTTGTAAGAAAAACAAGAAAAATTAAGCCCAGGAAAATTAATGAAGAGCAGCCAACACTCATGAAGTTTGCCAAAGTGGCGCTGTGGCTGAGGGGGCCACAGGGGAAACAATTACTAAGTCTTTTTATGTCTTACTTATATTTATTTGATTCATCACCAGGAATGGGGATGAGGTTGCAGAAGTGGTGGCTTATACGCCAAGTTGGTTTTACGGGGGTTACCAGTCACTGGTAGCCCCTGTAAAACAAATAAATAAAAACCAAATAAATAAAAAAATTCAACAGAATATGTTTAATTTTTCAAGTATTGAAGCTAAAAATAGGGAATATTTACCACCCGTGGGGTGCTTGCTGTAGTTGAGGGAAGCATATGAAATAGGATCAAGCATCAACTTTAAATAAATGAACAAAATTTGTGGGGATATCAAATTAAACTTTGATGGATACATATACAAAAGCATTCAAAGATTCCCCTTCACAAATATCAACAAATATGAAAAGAATTTAATAAAAACCAACTTTCAAATTGGAACTGAATATTTGAAAACTGCAATTTTCAATGAAGTATTTAAGACACTGTCAAATAAAGTCAGGGATGCAGTCCTCATGAATAATTTTAAACTTTTATTAATATTGTTTGCCGAGGCCTGAGGGGCTGATTCAAGTTGGGCGCTCCCCGGAACCCTCTTCAAGTTCAACCAAACATCCTATATCAATAGATTAGTTCAAACATTCAAAAAATTATGCATGTTCTCAGAAAAGTATACCTTGCAAAGAATTCACGTTGCAGTATACCTGGGAATCCTCCTCCACTGCATATTAAAAACTAATATCAAAAAGTTGGAGGATGTACCTATTCAAATGGATATTTGCCGTGTAGCCCTTGACTGCCAGAAGACACCGCGGGGATATAGGACAGTCAGGCATGTCATGTATGACTCATTTGCATTGGCAACGTTATATGGGTACTATGTGCCCCCCCCAAAAAAACCTACTAGTTGATTCACTCACCTGCATTCCTTTTATCAAACAATCAACAACCACCGGGGTAAAGGGCACCACCCCTCTAGCAATTACATCCAGGGTTGTCCACCACGTACAAAAGAGTATGTGGATCCAATTAGACGCATTAGCTGAAAGTTTGGTTGTGGGGTATAATTCCCCGTAATAATCACATTCCCTTTGCAATCAACATCCCCTCAATAAATATTTTCCCCTTGAAAATTAAATTTTATTTTTTTTACCTTTTTATATTTTAATACTAAAATTTTAATAATACATATCATAATACTTAAACTTTTAATATCAAATATTTCAATATTGAATAAATCACAATTTAATAAAAATAGTTAAATTCCAAAATATTTAAGCTTTAATATTTAAATTTTAAGATTTATAATTGCAATTTTACTTTTAATTTTTAGATTATAATAGTAATATATAATTAAGTTGATACTAATAAAGTGACAGTTTAATAAAGTGAACATGTGTAATAATAAAATATGATTTATAAATTTGTTTATTTACCAGCGCGCCAAGTACAGGTTCATTTATTAGATAAACAAACAAAGGGAATTGAATTTATCCGCATCATGCGGCCTGCTCCACTTATATTCTAAACAAATGATTGTTTAGGACTTGAATTACCTTTCCCTCATAATGTGATTTGATAAACATATTCAATATGCTTGACCTGCGTCCTAAGTACTAATTAGTAAGTAATATATGAAAATCATTGGTTTCTGTGCCATGTGGCTATAGTGGCACTGAAATAACAAGGATCAGATGATGACCTGCAAGGTTTGATTTGTGGCTTAGAAAAGTCAAAGTACCATCAAGGATTCACAACTATTCAAATAAACTAATTTATTTCTATCTTTTTTAATTTATTTATTTGTAAATACAAAAGCCAAAAATAATATTCAGTGCATTATAATAAAAATATATCCATCTTACCTAGTATAATTAATTTTACTTACCTTTTCTACATATTCAAATATGTCTATAATACAATCAAACGTCACACTATTATATATAAATAATAATTTTTGAGTCCTAATAAAAACAAAATAAATAAAAATAAAAACAAATAAAACCTGGAGCACCCATTTATCTGATTGGCTTGGAGGCCAGAGCTTTAGGGAGGAAGGATTCCAAGTGCTTGTAAAAAGCTGCCACCACATTGGGTGGCATTACAAATTGGCTGATCTCAAGAATGTTGAAGAGATCCTCAGTGTCCTGAGGGAGGCCTTGTTTCACCTTATTCTTGATCCAACCAAACACTTCCTCAATTGGATTCAGGAATGGGGAATATGACAGGAGAAAGAGAAGTCACATTGGACAATCAGAAAGCCAGTGGCTGGAGGTGTGGCTGTTTTTGTCAATGGGGGGAACTTGGAAACAACCAGATCAACTTTGTGGAGCCTGACATTATCAAGCGCAACAACATTGGTTGTGCCGCTGTAATTTATCCAAAGGTACTCCTTGACGGCTTGGAGAAAATCAAGAAATGTTCCACTGTTATGGGAGCCCTTAATCATTTGGTATTGGTCCAACCTGCAAGGACCAAGAAGCGCAACCATTGAATAGGTCTGGGAACAGACAGCTGCACAATGGGCTACGCCCTCCTTGGACCCCTTCTCAACCCACCCATGCCTAGACCTGAGTGAGGAGGAAAACAACAATTTGTTGATACAGAAGAACTGGTCATTCCCAGTCTTCTTTAGTGCCAGATATGTCTCAGCATAAATGTGTCAATCCTTGATGATCTTTTCACTGTTCCTATTATACAGCAAAACTCCCAGTACTTTCCAGGAGAAGCCCAAATCAACCATTTTTTTGTAGACAAGGGTTTTGGAAACAGAAAGCCTGAACTCCGTGGCAAGCATTGATTGGACAGCAAGTGTGTCCAGGTGGCAATCCTTGGCTACCCACTGCTTGATTGCGTCAATGTGAATAGGCTAAAGGAGTTTGGGCTGTATTTTTGCCTTGGTGGATTTGGCAATTTGCCTGGTATTGCCATACTTGTTGTTGATGTTGACAATGTATCTGGTTGTGACACCAAATAGGGACGCAATATCCCAAACCGCCATTCCCCTGTTCAAGCAGTTGAGGAGAGCTTCACGCTCACTATCTGTCAACCAACGCCAGCCCTTGGCAGGTACCACGGCATCCTGGCTACCAGGCTTGACACAGGAGATGGGGACCTTTGTGTAGAAGGTGGGATCATGCTTGCTTGCAGTGGCGCCGTTAATGGTGGCATAAGATACAGACACAGATGGCTCCTCAGTTGTGGCCAATGGCTGATAGGAGGTATCAAAAACGCGGGGGCAGGAAGTAGCAACTCTTGGGTCAAGAGTGCGGAGCTGGGTGACAACTGGGTAAATGGTGGAGTTATAAGTAACCTCAGTGTTCCTGATGACCCTGGTGTAGGAGACTTTGGTAGCAGGCCTTAAATGTGGCTTCTGCCTGGGATTCAAGCTGGTAGTTCTGACTTGGGATGCGGGAGGTGGTTGGCTAGCACTGACACCTTGGGAGGCCTGTGTATTGGCATGACTCCCTTCAAGTTGGGCTCTGGGTCTGTTTTTGGACCCTCTGGGACGCCCTTGTGGACAGGCTGCCCCGCGGGCTGGTGCAGGAGCTGGTTGGGAATGCACTTGACAGTGTCAGGAATGACAATTTGGATGCTCCTAAACCTCAAAATACAGAATCAGAGTCAAACCCTGGACAAAACCCTTTGTGGACTGCCAGACTCATAGGCTGGGAACACAATAATCCACTACTAATCAATGAAGTTGCTGCCAGTCCTCCAGGACCCAAACCCTTAGCTGCCCCGCAGGATTCTGCAAGTGAACCGCTAGTGCAAGATGCCGGGAATTTCCCCAAGGTGCCAACGCCTGACACCGGCGGTTTGCCCGGTGGAATAGACGAATTTCTCCCTGAAAGTTATTCCAAACTCCCCCAAAGTCCCAGGGAAGGCACTGAACCCAAAGAGGCACTCAATACCTAAATCAATAAACAGAAGGATTCAAAGTCTTCTCACCCCAAAGCGGCCAGTGGCAAACCGCCAGTGCCAAGCGCCACACTGCCATCTGAGACACCTAGTGCCAACCTGCCTGAGCCCAGAAAACCCAACCAGGTAGTAAAGCCTGGCAGTGTGATATAAATACCTGCCAGGCCGAGATCAACCCCAATCGTCATTTTTAAATAAAGGTTATGAGATATTAGTTTCCCCAACTATTGCTGTATTTTATTCTTGCCATCTTCCAGTTAACCCCAAGATTGTCTGCCCCCCTGCCAGCTATGTACCGCCTGCCAGGTGCCCCCTTTGGTCCTGTCCATTTCACAGAGTACCTCTTAAAGCCTGAGTACAAGGACTACACTGCCAACAACATACTAGCCCGGGATCCCTTGGCCAGAACTACCAAGTTAACCAGATACAACCAAGAAGGCCCTTGGTACATTACCAAACCCCGCCTGTTCAGAGATAAATACAACTTCCTTCCTGCCTACCAAATGGACATGGAACCACCTGTCACCCCCAAACCAATGCCTGCCTCCGCCGCCAAGCTCCCACTAGACCATACCAACAAGCTCTTTGGAATTGTATATATTACTCTCACAGGAGTAATAGATAATATTGTCACAGCTGCCAGTCCATGGTTGTGGGTGGGCAAGTCAATGTCCTACCTCATTAAGTTAGCACCAATCCTTTGGTAGGCTCTGCCCACCCAGTCTGCAACCTGCCAGTTCCCAAACACTAGCAAGCTGGCCAATCAGGGTTGGTTCCCTGACAGATGATCCATAAAAATAAAAAATAAAAAATATTTTAGATTAAATATGTATTTATTTGGATTTATTGGTTTAGTTGTGAGTAGTTTTTTCTCTTGAGTTAGCCTTGAATAGTAACAGAATTTCTATATCTGTGATTTGAAGTGAATAATATTGTATCCTTTCCAGTTTTGGATGATTTTAAAGTTTAATCACTTTTTATGTCTAAACATGGTTGTTGAGATTGAATTTTTCATTTGATTTTATCCAAAGTGGAGCTTCTTGATTTGGGTTGGTGTTTCCTAGTGTGCTTACTGTACATTAAATTTGGATTCCAGTTCCTGCAATTAATATCTGAGTTTACTAGTGGCATTCAGAAGTGATTTGAAATTTGGTTCTTGGATTTGACAATCCCGCAATTTCAAAAAGCATAGTAAACTTAATGAAAATGGTTGATGGATTTGAACGCTTCAAAACTGATTCCAGTTAATTCATTTTGTCCATTGGGAACATGCAGTTTGACTTGAACTTTGTAAAGTGTCTATGAGTTCCCGCATTTTCAAATATTCAAATAAAAATACAAAGAATTCAATTTAATTAAAAAAAGGCCATCCCGCAAAAGTGATTCAAAATTTGGACCAAGGATTTGACAATCCCGCATTTGTATGTTCAGGTTCTGAATTTACAGTAATAGGGGGAAATCCACATCAAATTGTGAATTCTTGATAGTGAAATTTCCTATTTTTCCCCAGCATGGTACCTCAGTAGAAATCTGGTTTATGTCAGGGATATTCCTGACACTCTGAGAAGGATCTGGTTGGGGCAGATTGCTTGGTCACGTTAGAGTAAAGTGGTAAGCTGCGTGATTCAAGGGAATATGATGAGGATATAATAAACCAATTGTGAACTGCTTAACAAGCATGAGACCAAATTGGGAGACAGTTTCAACATCTTGGAGCCAGTAGTAGTGTAGCAAAGGATGGAGGTTAAAATTATCAGCACACAAATGATTTGCAGGGGTAAATTTGAAGAAGAATCCAATGGTGTCAACATGTTAAGGGCAGGCCAGAGCGCAGCCAAGAAACCCATGGCAACCTTAACCATGACAGAGGCCAATCTCTCAAGAACAGGGGCAAACAGCCCTGGATGAGCTAACATTTTTTTGGAGAACTTTCTTTATTTGAAGGTAAATAAGCTAACTAGAAACAAGTTTCTAGATGGGAATTGGGAAAGTTTTAAGAGAGTTTGGGATGAGGCAGAGGGAATTTTGTGGCTTCTGATTGGCCAGTGCAAATATTTTCTGAGTTGGGGGGCTTTCATTAGAATTTGACTTGATGATGTCATGATTCAAAAAAACCAGTGATCTGCGGGTTGAGCGCTGCCACCCCAACTAGCGAGTAACGTGTGATTTTCTTGTCATAATTGATTGGAGAAAAATATGGTAAATCCAGATTTTCTGGGGCTATTTGGGCAACCCCAGCTTTGACCCATTTTTTGTCAATGACTACATTTAAGTTATTTGTTTCTCTCAGGGGTTTAGCGGCAGTTCTTTGCTGGTTTCTGGTTCACAAGGGTGCACTATTCCTTCCATTTGATTTCTACTGTAACAGGTTGGGCAGATTGGGTGAGGCAAAAACTGAAGTTTTCTTTCAATTCAACCTGGCACTTGGTGGCACTTCTCTTTTCTGGGTCTTTGATATTTTTAGGGCCACATAAAATGGTGGCCCAGCCTCAGAAACTGTATCTGAGGCTGGGCCTGTAGAATAATCCAGATCCAGCCCTTTAGGCCCCTCCCCAGCTTCCTCGGCAGTCATCACCTCTGCAGGGGCAGGCCCTGAGGGTCAGCACCGATTTGGTGACTCCTTTTGGGTCTTTTGCTATTGCTAGCGGGGTTTCTAAGCCCCCAGCAGATCCTGAGACCTGGGTTGTCTCTTTTATGGGACCTGGGTTTGATCCAGGTCCCGTGGCGCTAGGTAGCTGCAGGGGGAGGCCTTGAGGGTAGGCTAATCCCCTTTTTGTGGCCTCCCACAACTGCTGAGCTGTTTCCACTGCCGGGGTAGTCTGCTCTTGATTCAGATTAGCTGGTCAGCCTTCATGATACGATTTGGGATACTTGCTTGGGTACACAACTTCCACATGCTTGCTGCTCGACGATCCTGTGGTATTCCGGAGCTAGCTTTCCAGGATGACTGTACGTCTAGGTATGGTTTGGAAGCTTAGATAATGGTGCTCAAGTTTTCTTAGGTCTGGCATCTATCTGCGTATTCGGGGGTAGAGTCCAGCTACGGTTTAGCTGGAGATGGTGTGTCTGGTGCACGCAAGGTAAAGTATTGGCCGGCACTTGCCCATCAACCCCGCTAAGAGGATCTGCGCCATCCTTGCATAGATGGGTCTGCAGCTTGGGCTGGTTCTGAACCGAGTTTGGGTTGTCCATTGCAGCAGCTGGGAAAGGAGCATATACTATATCGGGTGTAGGTTCCCCTTAAAAACTCGTTTACCGAACTTATGTATCCGGAATAGTGGGGTTTAGTTTTATTTGAGCCCATTTAGAGTTGCATGCTGATTTCTGAGCGACTTCACTTGTTCTACCCTAGCAATAAACGCTAGGAGCATTAGGCTTCTGTTCTGTTTTTGGCTGCCAATCGCATGTCTTATTTTGGATAGCTTGGTTCATAGCTTCAATCACATCGATTCTTTTGCAGACTTAGTGCTTGTCTATGGGCTACTATTGTGACTATACTTGCTTAAGCTTCTGCATGTGGCAACATTTCATTTTCGAATTTCCTAGTAAACATGGCCAACCCTGGAAGCAACCGAAATCATTTGGTTTATGCTTTTCAGTTGCCATAGCCTGACGCAAGTATCTTTTTGTGGATGTGCTCAGATCATCTCATGTCTTGTGCCAAGATTCCTGTTGGTAAAGGGTATATTTTAGCCAACATTTGAGTTTTGTTCCAGGCTGATATGATTTCTATGTGGTTTGGGGGCTTTTAAATAGAATTTCTTAAATGCATGTAGTTGGGGTATAGTTTGAATCAACAAATCTTCCACATGCTAGGACGATTGAGAAGAAGTAAGAGTTTTTAGGGATGGGTTTGATTGAAGTTGACAGCGTTTCAATAAACCTTTATGGTATGATGTAAATATTTTTGGATCTAAGTTAATTTGACGATGGTGGTATTTAAGATGTCATCTGATTTGTTCATAAAATAAACACAAAGGTTGCAGCGTGTTGGTGGTTTTAAAAGGACTGGGTTGCTGGCTGAAGCATAGTTCAGATTGGGTGGGTCAGGCCAGACTCTTTGCATGGACCATTAGGAACCTTTAATAGATGTCAGGGTAAAAAGGGGCGGCTTGAGCTGGCATATGGCCGCTGGCGGCTACTGAGCGGCAGCTGATCCGGGATGTCTGAATTGTTTACAAGGCCAAGATGACGGATAACGTCCTTCCTGGTGATTGTGCCAACAAGTTGGCCATTCTTGGTGATCAGCAGGTACCTCAGACCCTATTGACTAAGCATCGAGTGGAAATGAACCTTACCATCTTGCAGAACAGATCAAGCACAAGCTCCATGGATTGGGTGTGAGGAACAGCTAATGGAGTCTGGCGTGTGAGCATGATGCAGCAGCGTGACTTACATGATCAGTCCAATAGCGCATGTCGAGGAACGATGTGCCCTCGATTGTTTCCAAGGCTTGGCTGTCTTGAAGATCAAATATACAAGGTGAAGTCTCACTGATGTCGGGTTGCTGGCATCCCTGGTCTAAAGTGTGAATGGGGCCAACAAGGGGGTTACCTAGGGCGGCCTTCAGCTCAGACCGATACACATAACCAACCAGCATCCGGTCGGTGCTCGAGCGCACCACAGGAAAGCCCTTGAAGGTGGTGTAGTTGAGAAGATTCCCTGGGGAGGTTACGAGTAAGTCTAGTGTGGGCTTACGGATACATCCAACGCTAACACCACTAGCAGGGATGGTGACGAGGTCTTCAACGCGGGTCATGGTGCTGCTTGCAGTGTAGGAGAAAGCGTAGTCTTCCTTCTGGTCAAGGAACGGATAGCCATAAAGCCGAATGAGTCCGTCCGTCAACCCACCCTTGCCAAAGGCATCGCCAACCCACTTGCTAGTCATGACTTGGAGATGAGACGGACAACAAAAGCTTACCTGCCATCATAATGGGAAGCACATATGCTAGAGCACCTGTCAGCTCAAACATAATCACCACAAGCGATACTAGACATTAGCGCAATACACAACCAACCTACCTGTTAGACGAGTAACGCCGCCCAACATGGCAGCTGCACCAACCATCGCATACGTCGCAGGCGAGATACATTTTCCTTGGGGACATGCCGAGAATAGAAACAGCAGAGGGAATTTCCTGGACGTTAGGCGAGCAATTGGCGCAACTCACCTTTGCCACATCGACACAAGAATGCCTAGAACCCGCCCAAAGCAGGCTCCCACCATCATCGTGGGCATATAAAAGCCACCCGGGATCTCAAGCCCAAAGGTCAGGATGGCCAGAACGAACTTGCACGCCCCTGCTACCAGCAACTCAAGGATGATGTTCAACTCGTTATCAGGATTACAAAGTGACCCATCGGCAACCCCATCGCATTCCTTAAATAGCGTAGAAAGCAGGTCTGCTGCATCAAACCTTTACTTGTTACCTACAGATCACTTCTACCCTTACTTCATAAACATGTTGGGATAGCTTATGGCGGCAGTGATCAGAGCAAGCCCCACCACCTGCAGGACAGGGTACAGGCTGACCCATGAGTTTGAGCGGTATGCCGTCAGCCGGACATTGAAACGGATGAACATGGAGCCAAGGATGCCCTTTGGCGTTAGTTTGCTAGCATCGTCCTTACCCCCAACACCCCCAGCAGTAAGAAAAACATCATTTCAAACCCATGCCAGTTGGCTGAATACGTCACTTGAAACAGGACCAACTTAAAGGTTCGGAAGGGATTCATCCACTGCCACGTCAGACAAAACAACACACGTGCTTACCTTGAGAGTCACAGCTGCTGCCATTGCGGAGAAGAAGCTTCGCCACATGGTTTTATAAGGGAAGTAATATGAAACCTCCTGTACTTATAGTTTAATCTCAACTCCCCTCTTTACGAACCTCGAGGCTGTACAAGACGCCCCCAATCGGCGCACCAAACGCCACCGCGATACCAGCCGAAGCAGCAGCAGAAAATATCTCCCTCTTTTTGGCTATTTCCCAAGTCAGCTTAGCCAATCATATCCTTACCCTCGTTGAACCGATACTTTGGAAACAACCGCAAAAATAGATTCCCACAGCAGCAAGCAATGTGAACCAACGCCGCCTCTTTGCCCAAACAAAGCCCTGAAGCTACCGACAAGCACTGGCGGATTTAGAAATAGCAGACACCCAACTTACCAGTCCAAGGCTTTTGATCAGCAACGTCCATTTCCCAAGGAAGCCTCTGATGATGAACCCGCCCAGAATCGTCTTGATCTCGGGAAGCCCTGAACTTGAAGCATACGGCGCGAATGTATAGACAAGGAACGCCCCACCCCACGAAAATAGTGCCTGTCTCAAGTTAGTCAACTTCCTAACCCTTTAGCGTACGCCCCAGAAAATAAAGGCAAAATACCCAACAAGGTACTTTGCGTGAGGTGAATCATACGCAAGCTGTTCCCAGTTCACCCACTCAGAACAGATGCCATCATCTATCCATGAGTTCAGTAGGCACTAGGAAAATTACCCTCGTAGCCCCAGCAGCAGAAAGACTTGGTATTGTAAAAGGCGCCGTGACAGTATCCCAACCGAATATCTGCCAGCCATTCCGAGACAATGTCAATGCAGCCTGCTATCAACCCGCATCCAACGCCTAAACACTTGGTTACAAATATACCTTGGCTTATAAAATCCTAAATCCCTGCTTGCAAAGCACTTAAACCCCATAATGCACATGACTTCAAGTATTACCTTTGAGCCATGCCTTCTGGACAACAATTTAAATAATAAAATAACTTTAATCAGCATAGCAGAGACTTTATTACCAAGCAGTAGGATGATGAACCAAGTCTGAGAAGAGTCGTATAGCTGCCTCAGCTGCCCTTTGATGCCATCCTCGGCGGAGAGCCGCCTTTTTCGCAGCCTCTCGGCAGAGAAATCGTAGTTCCAATCTAGTTTAAAATGTCAACCCTTGAACTCTGCTGATCAGTTGATGGTGGTAGGTTCAGCTCATCCTATCCGAGAAAGGCTTACCTATAGCTGTGAAATCTTCATACACTACTTTTCTCCCATTGACATCCGATTCCCAGGCATTGAAATCCTCTTCCCAATTATCATCTTCAGGTGCTTCATCTCTTGTGCTGCTTACTCCCGGGCTGTTGGGGAAGGAGCTGTCGTTGGGATGCAAAGGGCTTTTAATCCAAGAGTATCGCGAAGGCTGATGTGGTTTCGGTTGATTTTTAGTAGGGGGTTCGTTGATTTCAAAAGGTTCTAAGCTAGGGATATTGACCCTGCTGTAGTTCGACTGCGAAGCCCGCCTCCCATTACTCTTTGAAAAGAACCCAGCTTTATTCCCGCCCAACTTTTTGAAGGTGAGACGGGCATTTTCGGGATTGAGCATCTCAGGATCTCCCAGACGTTCACCAGGAGTTTGAAGTTCGCTATCAGTGTCTAGCTCAGTAAAGGCTTCCAAATCTGCAACCGGCGGTGTTGAACTATTCTCTTCTAAGCTTATAAAATCAGGGCTTTCAGTACGCGCACTCGAAGTCAAAGGTAAGTCGCTACCCAATAGCTGAGCCCCTTCGAGATCTTCAGCATCATGGTCATCAAAAGAGGTTGTGCTGGGGCCGAAATCAAGTTCGGAGGTCCATTGACTGGAGTTTGGTGATCCTTCCTGCATGTAAAATAGACGATCAAATTCAAAAAACTATATAATGCTTTGTGATAAATTGATTCAAAAATCGAGGGGCAGCCAGCTTAGAATTTCTGGTTCCAAACCACAGAATCGCCTGTAATATACTATATGCCTCTTGAGTGAAACTAAGAGATCTTGATAAGGTTTAATACAGGTTGGCTTCCACTCCACCGACGATGCGACAGGTCTGTGGCATAGATTTCGAAATGACCCGTTTGACGTCCCAACTTTTCCAACCAATTTAAACCGAGCAGATGGCTTGCTTCATTGGCTGGAACGATATCCACTTGACAGCCTGCTTTGGCGCCCACTTGTACTCTTTGTTCCATGAAGTGGCTGCCCGATAAATTCCCCGCAACTAAGGTTAGCCGCGGCCAGTTTCCCGCTCTGGAACCCGTGGCAAAGAATACTCCATGACATTTAAATATCCAGAATCCAAATACAATTAAGGTTGCTAGAACCATCCCTACCTTTGCATAGCCCAGATATCTCTATATCGACCATCGATAAAGAAACCGACCCATGATTCAAGTGCTAAACAGCATAGGCTTGTTCATAGCTAGGGCCACATTGCTCTTGCTCTGAGCCAGATATTTACCCTATCTACAACTTCCAAGCTTCCCTAGCTCAATATATAAACTTTCTCAGGGTGGCTTTGGTATTTAAAGCTCTGCCTATCCCCATTTAATCCTCTTTGATAACATATATCCCAGTATAGCTTACAAAACCATACCTAACTCTTTTGCTATATAAGAGTATAAGAATCTAACCAAGTTTGAATATATATATGAGGAACCATGTCTCTTAGACCTGGTTGCTAGAAGGGGCAAGGATGGGAGATATCCTGGTATCATAACTGTGCTGTTTTAGCAGAGTTACAAGGGGGAAATAATTGGAGACTAGATCATATTCTTTATCAAGATATAGATGTTATATAGCTATTGTGAACCAGGATAGTAGGAACATGGTTACAGAGATCACTCAGTTGGATGGGTAGGGGGTGGCTGATCCTTGTAATGAGCCAAGCGCTGAATCAAGGTATCCATCATACAGGGATCATCATTTGGTCATATTGCTGGGTTTGGAAATTTGAGTCAACTTCCTAGTTTGGCTTCAGGTCACTGGGAAGCCAGATCGTGGGTCACAAACCCATTTAGCCAAAACCTTACTGGGGGTCAACCCCGTTGTTTTGACCCCCCCCGGCTCAGGGTCAGCTTCCTCTATTGGAAGGCTATTGGGAGCATGTGTGTCGTAGTGTACTAGTTGCTGTTTGGTTGCAGGGAGGACAGTCTCCCATTGCTTCTTTTGGGACTTGCAGGGGCAGAGCCTATTGTGGTGTAGGACTATACCCTGTTTTCTCTTACCCGATCCTTGCCCTGGGTAAGTGTTGTTATCGTTTACCTCTAGGATAATGGCAGGCCCTACTTTCCCAGGCTGTAGCTTGCTCTTGACGGTGTTCATTATCCATACTTTGCCACCAACTTCATGTCTATCTCGGATGGGGACAAATGTGTCTTGTATCTGGGTCATTATTTTAGGGATTAGGCCATTTTCTAATGCACATGCTGCTCAAGTCGCAGCATAACAGTTCGATTTTGAAAAAGTAACTAATTACATATTTTATATTTAAACATTAATAACTCAATGAAAAATTAATATTTTTTCACACTGTAAACTATCAAAATGATGCTAAGAATCTTATCTTTCTATTAGTGGAAAGATTTTAATGTGTATAATATGCTCATTATTAAAGCAAAAGTAATTTAAAAGAGTATAATCCATATTTTATTATATGATTATATCTAATGATATAAAGTAGATCACTTCAAAGCTAATAAATACTCTTTTTTAATATACAACAGCTTTTTTTTATTTGACAAAATTAAAATAAGATTGAGAGCTTTATTTTTGCATTTTATTTTATTTTATTTTATTTAAAAAGCTCAATTATTTAGGATTTTATGATAGTTTGAAGTTAGGGTATTTTTATCACTGTTTAGATTGATTTTAAGGTTCAAGTGAGCTTTGAACCTCAAATTAAGCATTCTTTAAATAGAATTCTTTAATATTTTATCATTTTAAAAATATGCGGAAGAGTTACAATTAACTGAATACATCATTTTAATTGATTTGCATTGATTACAAAGAGGATATGATGTAATAATAATGTTTAGCTGCTTCACATGTATCACTTGTGCATGAAAACTGGGTATTTAATCAATTCTGCAAACATAAATTCAAGTTCAAACTATAATAAAAGCTATCACACCATTTCTTTCAGAATGGTATCATTTAGCTTGGTATATAAGAGCTAAAGCACCACAAAGCTTCTAATCCAAAAGACCCCATTCAAAGGCCACATTCTGATCATAACTACTCTAACATTAAGGTGCATTTCAGAGATCTGACCTAATTACAGATTCAAAATACTACCATGTCCTCAGTTAAATTTACTTCTGCCATGCTACCCTTTTTTTCCTTGGGAGCTTCAACAAAAAGAGAGAGAATTACAATGTTAAAAAAGGCATTCCTCTTTATTGCTGGTGATGATCTTGATAATTTCATCAAGCACTTCCTTACTCAAACTGAATTTGGGAAAGCTCAGTTCCTGCCAACTATTTGAATTCAAAAAGACAATGAGTTCATTGAAAACTTAAAGGATCTCATGAAATCTTCTCCCCAAAAACATCTCCCAGCCTTGCGATCTCTGGTTACTTCCAGTTACTCTTTAAAAGAGCTTAATGATATGGGTTTTAATATAACCAAAAGTGAGTTTGAATACTCAAGAAAAATAAATAAAAATAAAAATAAAAATGTAAGTTTAAACAAAAAAAGCCAAAAAAATAATAACTATTCATTAAAAAAAGAAATAAATAAAAAAATAATTAAAAAATTGCTGGAAAATTCTTTTGAAACAAGCCAGTTTACAAAAAAAGTGCCTGAAAAAAATTATAAAGATATAGAAAAAGAGATGAGTAATTACTCAACTGAAATTAAATACTCTCTACTTAAAACAAAAAAAGAAATATATGAAAATATGAAAATAAAAAATGAAATTTTGGTTTCAATTTCTACTTACTATAAATTAATCCCTAGAAATATAATAAAAAGTAAAAAACAAACTGATATGTGCAATATTTGTAATTTAAAAAATTCACTAGAAAAAAAGAAGGAAGAATGTGAAAGTAAAAACTTGCCATTACCAGAATCTATAGACAATGACTTAAAGACTATTAATCAGCACCAAGACTTTTATGTTCATCAAAATTGTGAATATAAAAAAGATATTAATGGATTAGATGATGAGTCTTATGTTGTAGTTATAGATTATAAAGAAAACTTAAAGGTTGGAGGTGGTCCAATTGAGACCAATAATTGTTTTTATTCAAAAAAACCAATCTCATTATTAGGGTTTGCATTAGTTTTTAAGAAAAACAATAAAATTAAATATGAATATCATGATTTTTTGTCTCAAATATTATCACATGATTCTTTATTTTCAGGTGAGTGTTTTATAAAAATTCTTAAATTAGATAGATTTAAAAAAATAAAAAATATAAAAGTATGGACTGATAATGGAAATCATTTTAGATCATATGAATTTTTATATTACTTATTTAAAGAGGCACCTAAATATATTAAGGGTTCTATAAAATATAATCGTTTTGTGGAATGTCATGGAAAAAGCATTGTTGATGGTCACTTAGGTGTAATATCAAAAACATTAAAATAAAAAGAAAATCATTTTTATATTAAGAATATAAATGATATTAAAAACATTTTTAAGCAAGAAGAAAAAAGAAAAGAGTTATATAAATCAGCGCTATCAGGCTCAAATATTTCTCAAAAGTCATTCTTTTATATTTATGAGAGAAAAGTTAGGCCTATAAGGAAAGAGCTCAAAGTTAAAAATCTGTACATTAATCTTTCATATTTGATGAAAAATGGGAAGTTGTATACTTCACCTTTAACATTTGAAAGTTTCTCAGAATATTCTGAGATAACTTATCATTTGAAATCACATGATGATACCAGAGAAACAAAAATATCAGAAGATGCTAGTGGTGCACTAGGGCAAGTCCATGAAGTAGGGCAGCTTACTAGAGGGTGTATTTTAAATAGAGTTATCAGTCTTTCAAAAACAACAACATTTTTTTCTGAAACAAACTAAGAATATTTATGATGAGCCAAAGATAGGGTAATAGCATTTATAGCTTTGGGGCTGCTATTACTCTCCTATGCAACTCATCATAAATATTTTTGGTTTGTAGTTTGTAGTAGCACTTAAGATATTTTCAGTAATACTATAAGTTGCAATTTTCAATTCTAAAATTGATGATTTATTTTTAAAAAAAATCATCTAGGCCCAAGATCAATTAAAGTTTTAGAATTTGTTGATTGTATTTTAAGCTTTCTGAATAATTTGAATATGAATAATGTGATTAAGTTATAAAAGAATAAATCTGGCGCCTAGGCATAACAAGAAAAATAATGACCCATCTTTTTGGCTTCTTTTTACTTTTAGTTGCTGTTGGCTTGTAGTACTTGGGGCACTTACAAGAAGAGACATTGTTGTGTATTTCCAACTTGGGCCCAGTAAGGGCTTGGACAAGGTTTGGTTGCACTCCATACAAAAGCTCAAAGGGACTCTTCCCAGTGGATCTGTTTACCCAGGTGCAACACACCAGAAGTGCGGCTGCCAATTGTTTGTGCCAGTCCTTGGGTCTACCAGTGGTGATCTTGGCAAGGGCTTGCACAAGGCTACCTTTTTAGCCAGTCTACTCTGCCATGGTCCTGAGGGTGGTATGGTATGGTTACTGTGTGTTCAATCCTGTTTTTGATAAGGTAAATGTTTGTGTCTTTGGAGGTCAATTACTTGCCCCCATCTGTGATCAACACTTCTTTTTTCTGAAATTACTGATGATTCCCTTGCCTATGAATTGCCATACTGTCACAGCCCATACCAGAGTCTGTCTAGACTCCCACAGGAGAGGCAGGCCAGGCCTGGAAGGCCATGTACACAATAGGCGCAATATGAATCAGATAGTTGATGGCAGTAGCAAAGGGGCGCCAACTCCCAGTATGGGGCACAACCTGGTTGGACAGCCCCAATACTGTGATATAGACAAACCCCAGCTTGCTAAAGTCCTGGGTGGGAGGCGCGTTGGGGAGAGGAGGGGCAGTAGGAATCTCCTTCATAGCTGGTGGCAGATCCAGATGGTGGGGATGGAAATACTCCAAGTCAAGGTTGTGGGGTGGTTTGACAAGAGCAGCAGGAGTGTAGCCGGGAGGATATGGATATACAAGTTTGTATTGTGTAGTGGATTCACAAATGGATGCAAAGAGAATAATTACATTTGAGCAAAAATAGACAATTCCTGCAATAAGATAATAACTTCTAGGCATAAACTTGCTTTATTAAGATGTCAATATAGAAAAGGAGATGCCAGTGTTCCCAGCTATATCCTGCTGGGAAATTGCAATTTGGCTTACAGTAGTTTTA